>CAWUFW010017035.1:0-281311 GCA_963921515.1 Calotriton arnoldi | reverse complement strand
AAATTGTCTGTGGCTGTGTATTTGAGGTAATTTTAGACTATTTGGACATGTACTCACCAGGTTCCGGTATTCCAGCTAATCCAGTTATGGCCTCCGGTGGGAGGAGGTCCCGCACCTTCACCTCCCAGGTGGTGAAACGCACCGGTTTATGACGGCCACCACCAGTCTTGTTGCTCAGGGCATGTTCTCTGGCAATCAGCTTCTTAACCCTCCTGCATACATCATAGTACCAGTTCCGGATATCCTCCTTTGTGGGCAAGGTCGGTGAATGGGCAATCACCTTGTTGACAATCCTCTCCCACATCTTGGTTCTCTGGGACTGGGAGGTCTGTTGGGCCAAGGTGCCAAATAACTGTGGCTCCACTCGGATGAATTCATCTATCATGACTTCCAACTCAGCATCTAAGAACTTTGGATTCTTCTTTGGGGGCATGGTGATGGGTGGTGGTGGAGGTGTATGTGTGTGTGAAGGTGAGGGTGAGTGAGTGTGAGTGGAGGTGTGTTTCAGTGGTGCTAGTTGTGTGGAGGTTGTGTGGTGGATGAGTTGTGTGTGTTTGTAGTGGGTAGATGAGTTGTCTGTGTAGTAGTGTGGTCTGCTTGCATGTCTGTCGAAGTAGCAAATGGTGTTGGGAAGTTTTTGCTCCGTTTATATAGGTTGAGTTGTGGGTGTGTCTCAATATTTAAATTTAGTTTTTTTGTAGATGACAATGCATTTTTTGGTAGTCTTTTTTCTGTTTCTATTGTATTCTTTTTAAGGATTATGTAAGTCGTTTTGACGGCACATGATGCTTGTTCTTGTGTTACTTGTTTTGTCCAAGTCTGTTCCATTCATACTAGGCTATGTGGCATCGTTCGCGTACGAGTCTGTCGCGTCGTGTATGTGCTTGGCTGTGTAGAATCGTTCGCGTACGTGTCTATTGTGTTGTGTTGATGCTGGACTATGTGGCATCGTTCGCGTCCGAGTCTGTCGTGGTCGTGTCAATGGAGTCGTTCACGTACGTGTCTGTCGCGTCGTGTATGTGCTTGGCTGTGTAGAATCGTTCGCGTACGTGTCTATTGGGTTGTGTTGATGCTGGACTATGTGGCATCGTTTGCGTCCGAGTCTGTAGTGTCGTGTCAATGGAGTCATTCGCGTACGTGTCTGTTGCGTCATGTATGTGCTTTGCTGTGTAGAATCGTTCGCGTACGTGTCTATTGGGTTGTGTTGATGCTGGACTATGTGGCATCGTTCGTGTCCGAGTCTGTCGTGTCGTGTTAATGCTTGGCAACATGGAGTCGTTCGCGTACGTGTCTGTTGCGTCGGGTTGACGCTTGGCTATCTCGAATCTTACGCATACGAGTCTATCGCGTCAGGCTCCTTCCGACTCGGCCGTAAAAAAAAATTCCGCCCAAGTCGGTTGTAAATTTCAAGCATCACATCGTACTCAGCCATTTGGAAGGCGTGTGTACGGTTCGGTCGGGAAATATGACGGGTCCGTGTCGGGAACAACGTTTTCCAGCCGAAATCGAAATCGACCCCTTAGGGTTGACTTTTGTAGATGTCTCCAGAGACATTGGTTAAAGTGGTAATAGCAACCCTGGATTGCTGTATGGGGGTAGCATTTTAGTATACTATTGATCATGGCATGCTCAAAATCAATAATTATTTTTTGAGGGAAATAATTATTGGTTTTATCTTTTATTTGGTTTAAAATTTCAAGGTAGGTAGCTTGTTGTTTATTGGGGAGTAGGGTATAGATAAATGGAATATTAGTATTTTGGAATAAGCCATGTATTGTGTATAACCGATAGAATGGTTTGGGACACATTTTGAATGTCCCATCCATCATCCAAGTATTACATTGTTGCAATTTAACTAAATTGTTTGTAGTAGCAAACATAATAATTCGTTTGTCTTTGCATTTATTGTCAAAAAATATGAATGGTTCATTGCTGTGTGTGACACTTAGAGGGTCATTATAATGACGGGCGGATCGCCACCGCCCGTATGGCGGTGGCGATCCGCCCGCCATTTCTCACCGCCCGCATGCCATTTCCCCCGCCATATTACGATGGCGGGGGCGACCCCGGCTGACGGAAAGACCGTCCGCCGGTTTTCCACCGGTCCGACAGCGGACCGGGCGGTAAAGGGGCCTAATATGGTGGCGGTGTCTGCTAGACACCGCCATCCATATTAGGATGGCGGCAGAGAGCAGCGTTTCCATGGCGGCGTTGCCGCCATGGAAAGGCATACAGTGTTTGCTGTTGGGGGCCCGTTGTGGGCCCCCCCAGATGTTGGGGGATGGGGGGTGCACGTGGGGGGTACCTATGGTACCCCCCTGCATTTGCATGCACAAGGTGGCAGGCACCGCGCGGTGCCTGTCACGGTGTGCATGCAAAAGCACAACTTGCATATATTGCATTGAGGCGGGTGCTGCTTACAGCACCTCCCGCCGCAATTCAATATATGCGGAATGCCACCGCCACCGTGGTGGTGGCATCCTAATCCCAATGGCGGGACCGCCGCTCCTATGGCGGATGGTCCCATTCTCCATTGCGGTGGAAGGCGGACTTTGTCCGCCCGCCATCGTAATGGACCCCTTAGTTCAGGGGGAATTTCAACCTCTTGAAAGGTTTTAGGGGCAGGTGTACTAGTTGTAGTGGCTTTCTTTTGTCTTGCTATGGTTCTTTTTAAGGAGTCAATAGATGCTAATTGACTAGATGCATGTTGGGGTACTGTTAGTAATTGCTGCTTTAGTATCTCAGTGGTAGGTCTATCTGTGCTGGTGCTAGCTTCTTTTATATTTTCAAGGGCACTTCTAATTTCTATCTCTGTTACATTTGGTGCATGGTTATGTTCTTTAACAGATGTAACAGTCGTTTCTGCGTAATAGCCCTACCATAGCATTTATTAGAATAATATTTACTGCATTTCCAAAACACTTTTAAACCACTCTGTTGTTCTTGTGTGTATACATAACCCATATAACACAATAACATTTTGCCTTTTTGTGACATAAAAAATTTGGTTCCTTCTGTCATGGTGGTCTGTTTAGTTCTAAGGGAAATATTTATAAATATTGATTGATATAATATAGTACATATTAAAGGAAAATACATATACATTTCATTGCATATACTTACTATGTTGCTGTTGAGGTCACTGAAGATGGTGTTGTTTATTTTCAAACTTCTGTTTTCTTTTTTCAAAAATATTTCTGTTGGTAAGAAGAAATATAATGTTATAATGTTTGTTCTATTAATTTATAGGTGATGGGGAACGTGGGAATAAGTGGGTTTTTTAGTGGGTATTTTAGGGAATTGTGGAATATAAAATAGAAATATACTTACTTTTTAAATGATGTTTTTGTTGATGTAGTAGAAGTAGTTTTGGGATGCCTTTTAGAAGGTATCTGTAGAGGACATATAAGTGCAAGATAGATATATTAGTAAATGACATTTTGAAATATTTTTTAGTGAAAAGTCTAAGTAGTGTTCTAGTTTAAATAGCGTTTTACTTACTTGGTGCTGTTGTAAATTTCTTTCAGAGTAGTAAATCTGCTTTCTGGGAGTAATCCGGCAGAGTTTCCTCGTCTTTTTTCTGTAGGGTTGTAGTTTGAATTATGTGTAAAAATGTCTTGTTTATATAGTGTTTGTTTAATTGATGGGTTTGTTTCATTGGTGTATTTTATTAGTTCGAGGTTTCTATTCGTTGTTCTTTATATTTTTTTTAGGTTCTGGCACTTACTTTCCATATATGGAAAAAGCTAATTAAGAAGTTGTTAGTGTTAATTATTTTTTAAACATATTTGTTTGCTTTTGTATGTTTAATGTAGTTTAAAATGTATAGCATTGTATGTATTATTTGTAATAATATTTTATATGAAGTTTAATAGTGTGATTAGTAAAGTTTTCATGTTTTTATCTGTTTATATGTTATAATACAGTTTTATAATAATTATAATGTGTGTAGTTAATGTTTATATAGTGAAAATACGTTTTGGAGTTAAGCTATGTTCATTTTAGTTAATTTTTTAAATGTCGATATTAAAATAAAACCGATATAATTGTTGTCTATATTTTTGTTTTCGATATTTAGGACATTTTAATGTTTATTAAAGAAACTGATATTTTTTTAAACGATATTTGTGTTTTCGATAATGTTGTAAACAATATTTTTGATGTACGATATTTTGTGTTCGATATTTGTGTAATTTCTTTAATAAGTATTGGTAGTCGATATTATTGTAATAGATATTTTAGCACCAATATTTTGGTAGCTCGATATTGTGCTTGGCGATATTATGTCAGTGATTGCTTCAACTCTACTTCGGCTTCTGGACTCTACCAACTGTGAAACTTGCTCTTCCAAGAAATGCCAGTCCAGTCCTGGGCCTTTAAAAGGGGTGCTGCAGCTGTTTCCTCCAAATTCCACACATCGCCTGCTTTGCGCTGGTAGGAACCAATGCATTCACCTTCGATGTCTACACAGCGCTGCTTCAGAGACTTCACAGTGTCAGCACAGCGCAGCTCCACCACGATGCAGCCCTTTTCATCATAAGGGGTTCGATGACAATGCAGGACCTGACTGCGAGACCCGACGGAGACGCAGTGTCTTCATCATAAGAGGTTCGACGACAACGTGGGACCTGACTGCGAGGCTTGATGATGATGATGCAGTGTCTTCATTGTAATGGGATCGATGATGATGCAGGACCCAACTGCGTGACTCGGAAATGACTTAGCTGCTCCTCGATGTCAACACATCCTCTGGAAAGATACTGTTTTCATCAGGGCCTGCATGGCTTCTGTATCCGACCCACACTCCATCACGGTTGGCTTGACTTTCCAGATTTTACCTGCTCCAGTGCAACCAGATGTACCGGTTGGTGCTTTATGATTTTAAGCACTACATTTCAATTTAATCTTCAAAAATTCAAAAACTCCGGTTTTCCTTATTCGATTTTGATGTTGTTGTGGTCATTAAAGTTCTGTTTTTCTAAGTTGTTTTTTTTTCTCAGAGTTTTATGTAGCGCAAACTTGACCCGAAGGTATCGGGTATCATAGCACTTTAGATGAGCACCAGTTGCGTTACACAAGGACACATTCATTTTTGTTAGGCACGGGGAGATTAAGTGATCTGACCAGAAACACAGGATGTTGAGCGTCGTTGCCGAGACTCGAACCCGGTTCCCCAGATTTGAGGTCGACCGCCCTAGCCGTTAGGCCATATCCTCTCCCTAACGTTACTCTGCCCTGGGAATGCGTTCCATGAGTGGAACATGGGTGGTCCCATGCAACCACTCGTGGATTTTGGTGCATTTCCAGATTTACCCAGACTGTTGAACCTGGGAATACATCAAAATGCTACGCCTTCCTAGGGGAGGCGGAACATGGAGAAACATCTTTATTTCTCCTCATTGTTTCCTCCTTCTTAGGGCCCAATTACGAGTCTGGCGGTCTGAGGACCGCCAGACTCATGGTGCATGGTGGTGGCAGTCTTGCGACCCCCACAATATGATCTTAGTGATCGTGCCACCCTGGGACCGCCGACTCTGCTAGGAAACCGCCATTCCCTGACCGTGGTGTGGCAGTCAAGAGGCATCAATATGCTTGGTGGGACCGCCACCTGCATGCATAGAAGTTCCAGCATGGCATATACTTTTAAGTCCATGCCTTGCTGGAACTTCCTTTGGTGGTCCCATTGCGGTGCCTATTTTTAAGGCACCGCCACGGGAACGGCAAAGAAAGTGCCTGCCAATGACTAAAAAAGTCATTATGGGGGGCGGTCCTCACAGGAGTTTGGCGGTGCAGTGGTGGGGTGGTCCTGCAGCTGCACCGTCAAACTCGTAATCGGGCCCTAAGTGTGCTCCAGTCTGCAGAATACTTAGAAAGAGGAGAAAGCCTCAGAGGATTGTTTTTGTGCAGGAATGTGTCCCTTCTTGCACAAAAACAATCCTACCTGCAACGTAGGCAACCTTGCTCCATCACGTAAGGGTGCCTGCATTGGTGCTAGGCAGCAGATTGTGTGCCAGTGCAGGCAATGAGCAGTAATGCACCATATATTGGTAAATATGGCGCATTCCTGCCTTCTTCTCGTCACACAGCACAGCAAGTTGTCTTGCTGCGTTGCATTGCGTGAAATATTGATAAATCTGGGAATAGGTCTCTCCAGCCATGACTTTCTACAGATCTACTTGCAGCTTGTCAGCTTGATATTCTTCACACCAGAGATTTCTTCTGACTTTGTTGTCCCTGTAGCAGCATCAGTAGGATAATAAGATAACATTTGAAGAGTAGTTCCAGGTCTTGCATGCCAGAAGGAGTTAGGAGCTCTTAAGTCTTCATTTCCCATCATTCAGAAAGAAAGTAGGTTTACCTACACAGTGACAAACAGCTTTTTGCAACTGTTAAATTTGGGCACTAATATTTAGCATGCCCTCTATCATAAATAAGGCAAAATCAACAGGGGTATACCCAAATGACCCTTTTATACCTGGGCATAGGACATGATTATAAACAAAAGACAAATGGTATAAAGGAATAGATACAAAGCAGTTACCGAGTAGAGTACATTTAATTACCCTCTTCACAACGGACTCCAGGGAAAGTCCGTGTTTGGAGCGAAAGAAATATAGGAGATTGTGATCCCCGCACTTCTATCGAGTTGATTTACTTTGAAATTGTATGTGGAGAGCTTTTGCGAGACACCTTTGACTTTTACGGAGGGCACTCTACCTCCCGTTGTGAGAGATGTGCTGATCCAGTTAAGCACTGAGAGACCTATGTGGTGCTAGTTGTCATGGACTGAGTATTGGTCTATTTAGAAGCTTGACAGATTAATGTATTAACCCTGTCCTGAGGAGGTCTATGAAGATTAAAGGCTGAAACGTGGTCACGTCGACACTTCTAAGGAGGAGTCCATAGAATTGTAGTGATGTTTAAAATTGTAGGGTGTCACAATAGAATAGATTATATTAGTTGACTAACCTCTAAGTGTGCCACCTTGACTATCTCTTAGTGGTCTGTCCAGAATTGTATGGAAGACACTAGTGTGAATAATTTGCTAGGGTTATTGTGTGTTATATATATGTTGTTTGTTCATGTATAGAATGTTGTGATATATGTCATTTTTTGTGTCTGTTTCATTGATTAGGAGCCATTGTCTTTGTGTGATATAATTAAGTCGATATGTTCATCATGAATAACAATTGTGAAGAGGGTAATTAAATGTACTCTACTCAGTAACTGCTTTGTATCTATTCCTTTATACCATTTGTCTTTTAACTCTATCATAAATAAAGCATCCATCCCTCTAAGCATACAAGAGACAGTTAGGGTTAATTTCGCTCATTTCTTAAAATAGATTTTGCTTCATGGGGAAGCATATTTCTTTAATAGGTATTATTTGAATGGTTCTGAAACAGGAGCCCAGCCAGTGCACCATGCTTATTTGGAGCCATACACTTTGGTCATAGATGTGTGAGTGGTGTAAAGAGACACTGTAGCCCACATATGACATTTAACAGCTACTCCCCTTGTGCATTTTGACACATACTTACGATGGCCCAACTGAAAAGTTAAACAAGCCAATTTAATCAGATCAATTTAAAATTAAAGCTGTAGGGCAGAACACAAATCCTGCCACTAAATTAGCAGTGTCATGATGCACTGAGTAATACAACCAACAAAAATAAAGTCCATGAAAGGAGAGTAAACTTGGGAGATTATGCGGAAAATGGCAATTTCCTACACAGAAGTAACCTAATTTCTGGTACACCATCTTGAGGTACAGAGTAGAAAAGATCTGTGCAGACCTTATGGTGGCAGCAAACTCATTTATCTTTAACAAAGGATAAAAAACATTCACCAAACATTTGTCATTTAAGCTGTGAGGCCCATGCAGGGTCCACACTGATTCTACACTAACCATGATTATAGGTTTAAGGGGGTCATTTTTAGTCTGGCTGAGGCAGAACATCTGCCTAAAACTGACTGATGTTCCATCTGCCTATTTAGAGTGTATTGGAGGATACACTTGGGTATACAAAATTGACCGATGTCCCCTCCACCCTGTTTAGAGAGTGTACCCATCTATACACCCTAATATGGCAGAGGGAGCATCAGCCGTAATCTAAATAATCCCCAAGTCGCAGTACGTTATGATTTCAGAATCTTGAAGAAATCCCCTGATCACTGCTAGGCATACTCCATTTCTTTTGTTTTATAGGTGTAGTGCCTACCTTTAATTTAACTGTGTGCTAGAAACCTACCAGCACATTTATCTCTGAAAACCTCCTTAAAAAAATACTTACCCAATACATTACAATTGGCCTTCGTTCTTCATGCCAACACCGAAAGGACCTGTACTGGTCACAGAATTATGCTAAATTCTACTTGGTGCTGCAAACAAAACACATCAATAGTATCTGAAGAGACATGAATTTTACTTTTGATCCTCTAAGTCTTAAATTCTATTTTGGCCTAAAATATTAGGACAATATAATTATTTATGAGCAGAAGTGTAATAGTGGAATATCCGGTGGCACTAACTTCTTACTTTTGTACCCCTAGTTTAGCACTGAATTCATTCAAATGGTAGGTTTTTCCCCAAATTTTCCAGACACCTCACATCTTTCTAAATGATCTGAAAGATACAACTAGGTACATGACCTCTTGCTTAGATTGTCTGCATGCACCTTAAAAACCAAACCCTTTGGGCTTTTTACTGCTCCTGCCAACTCCGGACTAGGTCTGGAGGTTGGGGGGGCACCTGCATGCACTTTTCAGGGGGCCCCCTCAAGTTCCGTTAAGCCACTGTGTGGAATGCACATTTGTGGAGCATGAAACACCACCAAAGGCAGGTAAGAGTGACTATGGGTTTAATACAAGTGCCTCATTCAGAGGGCCGGTACCCAGCTGAGAAAGATAAAATGATAGCACAGTTTTATCTGCAAAGGTAATAAAACACACTACAAACACATAGAAACGTCACACCACGGACTGCAGGAGCGCTCGTGATCCAAGATGGTGAAGGTGCTTTAAGTTCCGTCAACTATGCGTATATGTAATACATCAAAGATGTATGTAAATGCTTTATTGTCTCACAAGAAAATTGATGGAAGGATTTATTCTTATATAAATTTATGTGTTTTTATACAGGTTATTTTATTTTATAAAATCGTTAGGAGGGGAATATTCTAGTTGTCCTGAAGAAGGTGGTTTCATCCTGCACTATCCACCGAAACGCGCCAACGCTTAGAGTTTGTTAAATTTGTGGAACATAGTATCACATTTTGAAAAGAAATTGGTTTCTACAATGTGTTGTTCTTACGGATTCCTACAAATTAACATGAATTTATGACAAATGTGAATGTCTTATGTGTTATCTCTCCTTTTTTCATTATTGTATTCATGTGGGCTTTATGTACCTGTTTTTATATTGATATTTATGCTTAATTTTAACTGATAAATTGAAGGAAAAAAAGAAAAAAATGTTTAATTAAATCTGGAGATATAAAATCTTCTGTTTAGTACTCGGCTCTTTCAAGACTGGGTGAATGAATGTGAGGCAACTTGATGTTTGTAGGTTGATTTGAAAGATAAGTGAACTCCAAGGGAATTATTTGTGACTGTTAATGCTTTTAAAGTATACATATGAGTCGTTTCCATCTCCGTAATGGCATATGAGAACAAGTTATTTAATTCCAAATTATCATTACTAGAGAAACAAATTACTGCAGTGGAACAATAGTTTATATCTTCTACAGATATACAATTTAAGATAAAACTGCAAACCCTTCAATATGAATACAATACACTGCTTAATAAAAGAGTGAATCTTTATATTTGTAAGCAGAAAGTTAATTTCCAGTTTATTGCTAATAAAGCAGGTGGTATTTTTTCCAACTATCTACTTATTAAAAGAGATAAGATACAGATTCCTTTCATTCATTCCACAAATGGCTGCCTACTTTGATCCACCACAGAAATAGCTCAGGAATTCCAAGAATTTTATTCAAACCTATACAGTTAACCCACAATGCTCCTGATGATACAATTGCTCAATTCCTTTCTCATTGCAACTTACCAACATTACCCCTTACAGATAGAAATATTCTTGATTCCCCTTTAACTACAGAAGACATGTACACTTCAATTAAATCCTCAAAGTCGAAAAGTGCACCTGGACCTGGTGGAATTCCTGCAGAATTCTACAAAACGTTTTCTATACAAATAGCCCTGGTCTTCCTATCCTTGTTTCAGGATTTTGCTTTCAATGCTTCCGTTGAGGGTACATTTAAAGATGGCACAATTATTGTGCCCCCCAAAAAAGACAAAGACCATACTCTAATCTCAAACTTTCGTCCCATCTCACTTATTAGTCAAAACTGCAAAATATATGCAAAAACGATCACACTTAGACTATCCCAGGTACTAATTCATCTTATTCACCCAGAACAAACTAGTTTTATGATAGGACGTTTATCAGCATACAATACCGGTCATACTATTTCTTCCATATCTAAAATCAAGCATCCTATTGGTCTTTTAGCTCTAGATGCTGAAAAAGCATTTGATAAAGTTAATTGGACAATGTTGTCTAAAACTATGGAGTCATTTGTTTTTGGATCAACATTTCTTTCAAAGGTTCAAGCTTTGTTATGTTATGTTAAATGAATTTGCTAACTGCCTGAATACCCATAGGGGTCTTAGCGCTTGCTGCTGTGATTGTGCATGAGATTATTAGTGTTTCAGGTGACTCTAAAAGTCAAATAAAAAGGTTTTGACAGCCTTTCTAAAAGATAGAAGATTCGAGGATGATTTAATATGTAATGGGAACTTGTTCCTGTTAGTGGAAGCACCCATTATAATGCTGCATCCTTCCCAAGATGCCTGTTTATATTTGGGCACGATTACTGATTTAGTAGAGGAAGACCATAAAGGCCCTCTTGGGGGTGCACCAGTTCAAGTTGTTCTTCAAAAAGATAGGTCCTTCATTATGTATAGCCTTAAAGGTAATACATAGTGCCTTTAAGATAATTCTGGCCCTGATTGGCAACCAGTGGAGTTTTCTCAGATACCTTGAGACCAACTGGTATTTGGGGATGTTAAGAAGAAGTGGGACCACCATATTCTGTAGAATTTGCAGCTTATTAATCAGCGAGTGATGAGCATCAAGATACAATGCAATACAGTAATCCAGCCTTGAAATTGCCAAGGAGGTAACCTGGGATTTTTGTAAGTGCACTGGAATATATGGGAGAAGTTTCTTTATCATTTTTAAAGTGTAGCAGACTGTGGAAGAGACCGCATTGACTTGATAATTAAGGGAGAGTCTGTTGGTTATCCCAACCCCCAGGTTGCGAACTTTGTTGCGTGGCGTGGGCAAGGGACTCAGCTCTTTAGGCCACCAGGTCTGAGTCCAGAATGAAGAATTTGCACCAAAGAACAGGACTTCAGTTTTACTTGAGTTTAACTGAAGGCACATATTTGCCATCCAGTCACTAATGGCCTTCCTATATCCAGCAAAACCGGCACCTTGATCAGGCCCTTCCTTCCCAATGGAAACAACAATTTGTGTGTTGTTTGAATAGGAAGTAATGGCAAAGCCATGAGATTTCACTAACTTAGCCGAAGGGGTGCCATAAATATTAAAAAGCGTTTGGCTGAGCACAGAGCCCTGGGGAACACCACATGGAAGGAGAGAAAGATGTAGAGTAACCCTGGGCGGAGTATGCGTAGTGGTGCTCCGCGTAGTTCCACGGAGTAAAAAAAATACTCTGTGGAACTACGTGGAGCTCTGCTCCGCCCCAGGACCACAAAAACCCTGTAAATTGTTTTAAAAAACAACACTTACCTTGTCTTCTGCCTGCCCTGCTCCTCGCCGCGGTGCCTCCCTTCTTCCGTCGTCCTTCTCTTCGCGTCCCCGTACGTATTACGTCGTCCGTGAACTGCGCATGCCCAGTTCACGCATGACGTAATACCTACAGGGACGCAAGGAGGAGGACACCGGAAGAAGGGAGACACCGCGGCGAGGAGCAGGGCAGGCAGAAGACAAGGTAAGTGGTGTTTTTTTTTTTTTTTTTAATGGGGCTGGCCTCGTAGTCCGCTCCGCCATGGAGTCGGAGTTTTGCCCAACTTCGCGTTCCCAGCGGAGCACGGAGTTGGTAAAACTCCGCAAACTCCGCTGGCGGAGCGGAGTACGACGCCCGGGGTTAATGTAGAGACATAATAGTCCAATTAGGTGATCGCTCAGCCCTCCACAGGGCTTGGTCGCCCCACTCACTGCTGCCGCTCCTGCCTGCCTTGTCGCCTCCTGCCTGCAGATTCCTTCGCTCGCTGCCCGCTGCTCCTGGGACTTTCCCGCTGCCCGCTGCTCCTGGGACTTTCCCGCTGCTCCTGGGACTTTCCCGCCACTGCCTCCCTGCGGCCCCGCCCCCCCATGATTCCATTCGCCGCCCCGCTCCCGCCACCCAGCTGCTCCTCCCTCCCGGCTCCTTACTTATGACGCCCCCTAAGCGACCGCGCAGCGGCTCGCGCGCAGCGGGAGCACCGACGGAGCGCCGAAGGTGCGCCAAAGGTAAGCCCGTCTGCGCCCGTCCGCGCCTGGCCCGCGCCCAGCGCCAGGACCCCTGGATCCCACCGATGCAACACCACTCGACGGACCTACGACGCCGCCACCCTCACCGCACTCAATGCCGACCGGAACCCTGCCTGCTACCGAGCCTCCCGAGACGCACCCACGGACCCTTCACCTGCCAAGCCTGCCGATTCACCTGCCCCCGGACCTGCACCACCCCCGCCAAGTCGAGCACCAGCAGCAACCACCTGAAATGCATCCTGTTGAACACCCGCTCCGTCCACAGGCACGCCGTGGAACTCTGGGACCTGCTCGACGCAACAGCACCGGACGTCGCCTTCCTCACCGAAACCTGGATGAACGCCTCCTCAGCGCCCGACATCGCCATAGCCATCCCGGACGGATACAAGATCACCCGGAAGGACCGCGTCAACCAGACGGGAGGAGGCATCGCCATCGTACACAAGAACACCATCCGCATCTCGACTAACTCCGACGAGACCTTCACCGCCGCCGAGCACCTACACTTCCAGATACACACTGACCCCAAGACCACCCTCCGAGGCACCCTCATCTACAGACCCCCGGGACCACGCACACTATTCAGCGAAGACATCGCAGACTTCATCAGCCCGCACGCCATGCCCTCCGCCGACTACATCCTCCTAGGGGACCTCAACTTCCACCTGGAGAACAACAACGACAGAAACACCACCGCCCTGCTGGACAACCTCGCCAACCTCGGACTCAAGCAACTGGTGAACACGCCCACCCACTACGCCGGCCACACGCTTGACCCCGTCTTCTCTTCCAGCAAGCACATCTCCTTCAGCCACGCCACCGGACTCCACTGGACCGACCACAGCTGCGTCCACTTCAGCTTCAGAAAGACTGCGACCCACCACCACCCGCAACAGGCTCCCCGCCGGAGCTGGAGCAAGATCACCGCCGAGCAGCTCACCGCCTCCCTCAGCCAGAACACACCCACTAACACAACGGACCCAAACGAAGCAGCCAGCAACCTCGCCAAGTGGCTGACCGCCTGCGCCGATGACCTCGCACCACTAAAAACCCTCCCAGCAGACCCGGAAGCAAGAAAACCCCTTGGTTCACCAACGAACTCAAGGAATCCAAGAAGAACTGCCGCACTCTCGAGAAAGCCTGGCGACTCGACCAGACCACAGACAACAGGACCGCCCTCAAGCACGCCACCCGCAAACACCACCAGCTGATCCGTGCCACCAAGAAGTCGGCACTCAAAGAACGACTGGACAACAACGCCCACGACAGCAAGGAACTTTTCAGCATCGTCAAAGAGTTCTCCAACCCCAGCGCCGGAAACAACGACATCACCCCTCGCAAGACCTCTGCAACTCACTCGCCGCGTTCTTCCACCGCAAGATCACCGACATACATAACAGCTTCGACGCACAGACCACGCACCCTACCGCCGAACCAACGCCCGCCACCACCACCCTCTGCAACTGGACCCCGATCAGCACCGAAGACACCACCCGCACGATGAACTCCATCCACTCTGGATCACCAACCGACCCCTGCCCACACCACGTCTTCAACAAAGCCGACGCCACCATCGCACCCCATCTCCGGGACATCATCAACTCCTCCTTCCACACCGCCACCTTCCCGGAGAGCTGGAAGCACGCCGAGCTTACCGCCCTCCTGAAGAAACCAACGGCGGACCCCACTGACCTCAAGAACTACCGTCCCATCTCGCTCCTTCCGTTTCCGGCCAAAGTCATCGAGAAGACCGTCAACAGACAGCTTGCCGCCTTCCTCGAGACGAATGGATCCCTCGACCCCTCGCAGTCCGGGTTTCGGGCCAACCACAGCACCGAGACCGCCCTAATCGCAGCCACCGACGACATCAGAACCCTAACCGACAACGGGGAAACAGCAGCCCTCATCCTCTTGGACCTCTCCGCGGCGTTCGACACCGTCTGCCACCGCACCCTAGTGAAGCGCCTCAGCAACATCGGAATCCGAGAGAAAGCACTGGAATGGATCATCTCGTTCCTCGCCGGAAGAACCCAGAGAGTCCGCCTCCCCCGTTCAGATCCGAGGCCACCGAAGTCATCTGCGGCGTTCCACAAGGATCTTCACTCAGTCCTACCCTCTTCAACGTCTACATGAGCCCCCTCGCAGCCATCGCACGCCAACACAACCTCAACATCATCTCCTACGCCGACGACACCCAGCTGATCCTCTCCCTCACCAACGACCCCACCACCGCCAGAGCCAACCTACACGACGGGATGAGAGACGTCGCCGACTGGATGAGGAACAGCCGCCTTAAACTGAACTCAGACAAGACGGAAGTCCTCATCCTGGGTTCATCACACTCCGCCTGGGACGACTCTTGGTGGCCCCGGCCCTGGGCACCGCGCCCAAGCCAACGGACCACGCACGCAACCTGGGCTTCATCCTGGACTCCTCCTTGTCGATGACCAGACAAGTCAACGCCGTCTCATCTTCGTGCTTCAACACCCTGCGCATGCTCCGCAAGATCTTCAGATGGATCCCCACTGAAACCAGGAAGACCGTCACCCAGGCACTCGTCACCAGCCGACTGGACTATGGGAACACCCTCTACGCCGGAACCACAGCCAAACTTCAAAAAAGACTCCAGCGCATCCAGAACGCCTCCGCACGACTCATCCTGGACATCCCCCGACACAGCCACATCACCGGACACCTGAAAAGACCTGCACTGGCTCCCCGTCAGCAAGAGAATCACGTTCAGACTCCTCACCCACGCACACAAGGCCCTCCACGACCTGGGCCCCAAGTACCTCAACGACCGCATGACCTTCTACACGCCCACCCGCCAGCTACGATCAACCAGCCACGCCCTCGCCACCGTACCACGCATCCGCAGAGCCACCGCCGGAGGAAGATCCTTCTCCTACCTGGCAGCCAAGACCTGGAACTCCCTCCCCACTCACCTTCGGCGAACCCAGGACCATTTCTCCTTCAGGAAGCAGCTCAAGACCTGGCTGTTCGAGCAGTAACTCCCCCCTCCCCCAGCGCCTTGAGACCCTCCCGGGTGAGTAGCGCGCTCTATAAATGCATTGATTGATTGATTGAATCTAAGTAGGTCCCAAGCAGATCCCGTTATGCCAATTTCCCTTAGGCGTGAGAGAAGTTTGTTGTGGGTGACAGTATCAAATGCCCTGACAAATCCAAAAGGATCAGGGCCGCTTTGTCTCCGGCATCTAACTCTGTTCGAATGTCTTCGGTGCCTTCATAAGGACAGATTCAGTACTATGATAAGAGCGGTAGCCGAATTTGGTGTCATCTAATAGATTGCTAGTTTGGATTAAGTCAGAAAGTTGTGCATTCATTAGTTTTTCAATAATCTTGGCCGGCAGAGGAAGACAGGATATTGGGAAATAATTAACGGGATTAGCCGGATCCAAAGAAGATTTTTTTAAAAGCGTAATAAAGTATTCTTCACTTCAAGCTACTATAGATGTTAATGGTACTACTTCTGCGTCATTGCAAAATATAGAGGTATGAGACAAAGATGCCCTCGCTCGTCCCTATTATTTTTACTGGCCACTGAACCTTTATTAAGTCTTCTACGCAATTCGTCAGACGATACAGGAATTAATGTTAATACCGTTTCTCTAAAAACCTCTGCTTACTGTGATGATTTCACACTCTATATTAGTGACCGCATAACCACTATACCCAGTATGCTGCGTATTATACAAGATTATACTTCACTCTCATGATACACATTGAATATTAATAAAACAGATTTTTTTCCACTGAATGAGTATTGTATAACAGATATGCTTAGTGATACCAATATTATTTGGAATTCATCGAGTCTAAAGTATTTAGGAATTTATTTTAAATATTCACTTAAGGACACTGTCGACATAAATTGTAAATGTGTAATTTCTCATATGACAGAGAAATTAGACAAATGGTCTTCCTTGAAGTTATCCTGGTGGGGAAAATTGGAAGCAGTTACGATGGTAATTATGCCACAAATAGTATACATACTATCTATGCTGCCTCTGTCATTTCCTACATCTTTTTATAAGACCCTCAATACAACTCTCATTGAATTCATTTGGAATAACAACCCTGCAAGAATTAAATATGAAACATTACAACTCTCAAAACTAGAAGGTGGTTTTGGTCTTCATGATTTTCAAAAATATAATTTCTCTTTTTTAGCTGCACAAAGTGTTTATTGGTTTACAAATTCAGATGTCAGTCATATACCAACTTGGGTCCTGATTAAGAGGAATATTGCTGCTCCTTTTCCTCTACCTGCAATCCTTACCATGGACCTTCATAAAATTAGGGCCAAATTCATCAATACTAAATGTAACAAAACATGCTCTCCCTAAGATTGATGCATTATTTCATAAAATGATTATCTACTCTAAAAAAGCGTCACTAGGGTATAATTCTCAGATCAAACTACATATGCCTATCTCTTGTTGGTCTACATGAATTTATGCTGGGATATTTTATGTTTCTGACATTTGTCGTAACAACATGTTTTTATCCTTCTCAGATCTGCAATCCAAACAACATATTCCAGCATCTGCTTACCGTTAACTTGTCATCTTATGTAACACAATCCTCAATGCCTATAATTGCTCCACACCTCAACTTTCATGTTCAGATATGTAGCTTTTTTCAATATTCATAGGCTCTCTGGCCATATTGCCTCTAAAACATATAAAAAATAAATACTTACTAATCCTTCCAACCTCACACAGCTGTGTCAATGTTGGAATCCTATTCTTAATACCAATTGTACCACACTCAGTATGAAGAAAAGTTAGCTCAGCAAAATTTGTGGTTGGTTACCATTGTCTATCTGCCAATCCAATTAATTTCCTTCAAACAATTGCTATTGGTATCCTGTCAAAATATATGATGCACACCTTACTGATAAACCAGACTGTTGGCATTGTAATTCAGAATCTAGCACTCTTCAACATATGTTTTTTGATTGCCCACTTATCTTTCAATTTTGATCTAATGTTTAGGACAAAATTTATGATATCTTTAAGATTGATACACCCCTAACCTTTAACACTATTATAAAGAAATCTTTTTTTCTTGCTGCACCTTTATCGTATATGGATATGACATTGTTTGATCTTCCTATTTCATGTGCAATCAAATCTACCACTTTGAATTGGCAATCTGCAAACATTTTATCTGTACTAGTTTGGTGGGATTGGATTCTTTATCTACGGAAAGGAATTGATTTTTCTTTTAAAAAAACTATAAAAAACTCTTTCAATCCAAACTCTTATATGGAAGACCCACTGAACATGTGCATTCATGGTCTAGCTCAAAGGTATTTTCTGCAAAACACACCCAAAGCAGAGAGATCAGTCTTAAAGGACATTCTCAGCATGCTCACTTATCCTCCCATGACAGGCATCAGCCAATCAAACAGCGCCATCTGTTTTCAGAGCTGGGAAACCACAACTTTCTTCCTAGTAAACAAATTCTGACTTACATTGCTTTCTCTTTACTTCTTGGCCTTCCTATTAGAAAACCAATGCACTCACACCCCACCCAGTAACCTACTCCTTAAAGAATAAACCCACCTACATCAAACTACCCTGTTACACTGAAAGAGTGTTCCTTGTGTCTCCCCCTACACAGCTGACGATGGGTTGGCTTATGCTCCAGTGGTGTGCCAAAACTGATATTTGTTTAAGCCCCCGCCTGCCAGGCCGCACAGTCTCTGGTGCACATGTGAAGGCTCTTCACACATGCACAGGCACGGCCCGTGGTAGGAGTGCCGGTCGGGCGGTGACGTGGGGCGGGGGTAGTAAACTACGGATTAAGGCCGAATACAGGTAAGTGAACATTTAAATAAATAAAACGAATTTCGTTGTGAGCGCTGCATCGCCAAATGCGATGCAGTGCACGCAACGAAATTCGTTTTATTTATTTAAATGTTCACTTACCTGTATTAGGCCTTAATCCGTAGTTTACTACCCCCACCCTGCCCCTCCCCCGCCCCACGTCACCGCCCGACCGGCACTCCTACCACGGGCCGCGCCTGCACATGCACACTGACAGGGTTGCCTTTTTGCCCTACCTGTTTGGAGAAAACACAGCAAGACCAAAAACAAAACACTTTCCCAAATATTCGAGACTGGAATTAGAACAGTACATGATCCTCTCCTTCAACATTCGGGGCCATTTCTTAGGCTCTCCTGTGAGTTTCAAGGGAAGCACAAATACAAGCACTTGCAGGAAGAATGGACAGACAGGGAAGCTTGGATGGTAAGAACTCCCGCAGCAGCCGTTCCATTAACAAACCAGAATACAGTATGAGGTCAGGAACCAGGGACAAATAATCGTGCCTACTTCTTTCTTTTAATGAATGCTTAGCTCACAATCTAGCATCATGTGGCCATGAAGCTTTTTGTCAATTTTAGTGCAACCAATTACCCTAAGACAAATTTCTTGAGATTCTGAAAAAGCCTATCAATGTTAAGACTCAACCTTTCTGCAAAGAGGGGGATATTAATCTCTACTGCATCAGCCTGTTAAGAAAACCTTATTTGTGTCTTTAAATTCAGGTCCACAGTTTATACAACTGCAGCACCTCAAATGAATGTGCTCAACGTAGCTTGTTTCCGGTCCAGGGAAGACATGGCTTGGCAGTTCGGGCTGGACTGTTCCCATGAGGCACAGGGTCAGACTGATTTGCATATGGCCATGTCTGAACTGGGGTGGTGGAGTGAGCTAAAGAATGATGATGGATTAAACCCAGATCATTTGACTGGGGGTGAGTGTTTGATTGGCTCAAACGTTCCGTCCATCATCCCCTTTTGTATCGCTTTGTTCGCCCTAAATTGGCGGGGGTATGCCCAGACGTGGGTCCCTTGCTCACTTTGCCACTGGATTCAAGCAAGCCTGGCTGATGACGGCTGGAATGCCAGAAACCGGTCCTAGGATGCTTGTTTCCGGTCCAGGGAAGACATGGCTTGGCAGTTCGGGCTGGACTGTTCCCATGAGGCACAGGGTCAGACTGATTTGCATATGGCCATGTCTGAACTGGGGTGGTGGAGTGAGCTAAAGAATGATGATGGATTAAACCCAGATCATTTGACTGGGGGTGAGTGTTTGATTGGCTCAAACGTTCCGTCCATTATCCCCTTTTGTATCGCTTTGTTTGCCCTAAATTGGCGGGGTATGCCCAGACGTGGGTCCCTTGCTCACTTTGCCACTGGATTCAAGCAAGCCTGGCTGATGACGGCTGGAATGCCAGAAACCGGTCCTAGGATGCTTGTTTCCGGTCCAGGGAAGACATGGCTTGGCAGTTCGGGCTGGACTGTTCCCATGAGGCACAGGGTCAGACTGATTTTCATATGGCCATGTCTGAACTGGGGTGGTGGAGTGAGCTAAAGAATGATGATGGATTAAACCCAGATCATTTGACTGGGGGTGAGTGTTTGATTGGCTCAAACGTTCCGTCCATCATCCCCTTTTGTATCGCTTTGTTCGCCCTAAATTGGCGGGGGTATGTCCAGACGTGGGTCCCTTGCTCACTTTGCCACTGGATTCAAGCAAGCCTGGCTGATGACGGCAGGAATGCCAGAAACCGGTCCTAGGATGCTTGTTTCCGGTCCAGGGAAGACATGGCTTGGCAGTTCGGGCTGGACTGTTCCCATGAGGCACAGGGTCAGACTGATTTGCATATGGCCATGTCTGAACTGGGGTGGTGGAGTGAGCTAAAGAATGATGATGGATTAAACCCAGATCATTTGACTGGGGGTGAGTGTTTGATTGGCTCAAACGTTCCGTCCATCATCCCGCTTTGTTCGCCCTAAATTGGCGGGGGTATGCCCAGACGTGGGTCCCTTGCTCACTTTGCCACTGGATTCAAGCAAGCCTGGCTGATGACGGCTGGAATGCCAGAAACCGGTCCTAGGATGCTTGTTTCCGGTCCAGGGAAGACATGGCTTGGCAGTTCGGGCTGGACTGTTCCCATGAGGCACAGGATCAGACTGATTTGCATATGGCCATGTCTGAACTGGGGTGGTGGAGTGAGCTAAAGAATGATGATGGATTAAACCCAGATCATTTGACTGGGGGTGAGTGTTTGATTGGCTCAAACGTTCCGTCCATCATCCCCTTTTGTATTGCAACGTAGTATTATGGCACTGAACCTTGGCTATTAAATAAAGAGTATGTTTGCATAATATATAATTGCTGCAGTCTGGTGATTTCCTAGTAGACCAACCAAAAAGAGTATTACTGTCACCCCACAAGTGCAGACAATATACTGAATGAATACGCAATATATGTTGCTAGAACGTGAACTCTTACATGTAAGTTAAAATTTCAGTGAATATTACCATGTACGAATGACATTGGTGGATTGCATAACGCTATAAATCAAAGAAACTTAAATTCATTGTTTTCTCTTTTTTAACCTCAACAAATATTACTACCCGTTGCAAGAAGATGAAGAATTCATTAAAATGGCCCTGAATACTCATCACAAGTTTCTGTAACATGCACTAAATCCCAAGGTGACCTTTTAGAGCTCTCATCATAAATGTATCATTCATGCTTTATCCTCTGTAATCCCCAGACAATCTATCTCTCTGTATTTGCCATTCGCCTGCCATAGGGAGAAGTTTCAAAACGAGATTTCACCCCATTCAATGTAAAGCATGATTTCATCTTTGTGCATTGTTTTATATATATTGTAATAAGCATACCTGTGTAATCAATCATGTGTAAATTATAGTAAGAAATTTAGAAAAATAGCATTATGTGCACGCTCTGGCAAAGCTACGTTTTTCTAAATTCTGAGCTCTGGATTCCATTCCAAGGAAGACAGAACTGATCTCAGCCTAGACACATTTATAGCTATTACATTTTTTTGTGCTTGTGTCAGCTAACCTTGGCAGCGAGAAGCCTCATTGCCACAGGGATTTCATTTGTAAATCTTATATTTTTTTTTATTCTCCCACAGAGACCTTGTCTCAGAAATCATGTTCCTCCTTTATTAGTGACTTTAAACTTCCTGTGGGTTGTAATTTCAAGGACCAGTGTCTGCTAAATCTCACCCTTTTTGTTTTCTTCTTTTCACTTCTTATTTCAAAGAATATACACAGCATGGAGCAAAACGTCCTCATATTTTCAAAATACCATTACTAAACTTGGCTGAAAATGAAGTATTGTGATTTATTAAAGAGGTCATGTGACCATGCATTGTTATCCCATATTTCATGGTTAACGCATCAAAAAGAATTAACCAATGAAAATGTGTCTTTAATATGGATTGATTTGTAGCCTACTGACGAGGGCTACATCAGGTGCTGGATATTGGCCAAAGCCCTGGTATTGCAAAGGTTGATAAAGAGGCGAGGGGGCACAAAATGATGTGGAGGAAATCCACCACTGTCATGTGTTCTCCTCCATTTTTTTTTATTTTTTGGACCTATATAGCTGACATTTTTACCTCTAAGCAGTGAGAGGATATGTGCTTGTACCCTTAAGATTGGCAAACGCCAATTAGCATAGTTGACTTCCATGCAAGCCCATAGTAAAAGAGTGTTAAAACTACTCAAGTGGAAATAATTCATGCCAAAGGCAGGATGCAGCTCAATTTTACACCACCTGTACATGGGGTTAAAGCATAGAATATGGACTGATAGGCAGCCTTGTAGCGTTGTGGATAAAACCTCAAAGTAAAAATGTACAACCAACCCATTTCGACCTTTAGGGCAGGAATTTAACTTTGTAAGTGAGTCTTGAAGCCATATAGTCAAGTAGCTTAGGGGTCTAATTTAAAACACGCAAGGTGCACCAACTTTACTAGTTTTCTCTCGAATGCCAGAGAACTCGATCAGACTTAACCTTCCTGTACACTTAGGGCTTGATTACAGGTCAGGTGGAGCAGTATTCTGGGATGAGATAATGCTCCACCAAGTCACAAGTGCCCAATGTTCCTGCATCTGGATTACTCACCAAGACATGCCCCCCACTCAAACCCCTCTTTCGGAATGTGGGAACTTGCACAGCTGGCCCACAGCCTCCCCTGCCACTCAACTCCCACCTTGACCCCCACCCTGCAACCCGCATATGTCCCTTTCCCATTAGGGAGCAAAATTATCCTAGGAATTGGGGATAACCATGCCGATTTGGTTCTGGTGATCTAATATCTGCAGGGTTACTCTCCATTCGTCTGGCAAGGTGGGACTCCTAATAGAAAGATTTTTATGTGGAGATAATGGCTGAAATCAATAATCCAAGCTACGGTATCTTCACATCTAAAATCCAAGACAATTGTGATAAAGTCCTTAGGGCTCTACCACAGATAAAGGGATATTCTGACTCACTGGCCTCTACTGTGTGCCAGTTGTCCCAAAGACAAGGGACTAGGAATAAGGGACTTGTCACTGACAGGTCAACCCAACCCAATGATTAGCAGGCTCTTGTGAAATTAATAAACATAAGTTTGACAGCTTAGCAACGTAAAATTAAACCAGGCTTTCCAGTAGCACATGCATTCCAGCGATGTAGACTGTAAGAAATCCCTTTGAAGCAGGCCTTCCCAGAGGCACCCTGGCACTCAGCTACAAGGAAGTGATAACAGATAAGTGACCTGGAGGGGTTTATTTGGCTGGGAGAGGGCTATCCTTGATTACTCTGGGAGGACTTGGAAATGGAAATGCAGCACTGAAGGAAAGCAACCTGATATCCTTTCTCTGTAGCCTTCTTGAAAACAATGAAAAATAGTGCTTCATGGGAGGGTTTTTTTCCATAAATCAAAGTAAGTAGTGCAACATCTTGGTGGGGCTTCAGTGTGAATTTTACTTTGAAATACAGCAATCATTGTTGGGTTTCCTATATAAAAATGGCTCCAAGCACCTAAGGAACAAAATGTTGCTTAAAAACAACATATAATAAGACTTCTGTAAGGAAGAATTCTTGGCCTGTGGAAGAGGTCTTGGGAATAATTCCCTTCAGCTCTGATTCTCACAGGTCTGGGAGACCTGGCCTCTTGGACTACACAAGAAGAAGAGGGGACTCAGGTATGATCAAAGAGGACGCCTGATGTTGATCTACTTTCCTGAAGACTGTGAGGGAAATAGGGTTCCAAAAACTTGGTGCCCTGTTCTAGTCAGGAGAAAAGCAGTTGAGCCTAGAGGAACTAGTTTGGATGTGTCTGAGAAGCATTTCTCTCATTCATCTGGAGCACCAGAGCTAAGGATTGAGAGTTTTGCTACAAGTTCTGAAAGCAAGGTCATGGGTTTCCAACCATTACCAAGTAAGTGAACTGTGTTATAAAAGACAACATTTTTCCAGGATCTATTTTCCCTTGGGACATTACTTGGGTTGAGTGTTCAAATGGATGCACTGCTGTACTGTGATGGCTAGTTTTCAAAGAACAACATGTTACTCTTGCTCTGAAATATTTAAATCAGAAATTGCCTTAAATGCAAAAAGCAGAAAAAATCACATTTGTTTATATCTTAACTTAATGTTTTCAGGTAACTGCTGTTTATACACCATTCCACTTTCTATGAGGGGGGCCTGTCTGCTTGTGCCAAGCTACCAAGGGTAAGCGAAAGATTCCTTATAGGAAGGTTGTTAGAAATGGGGGTCTCTAGTTGGCAGAGGTAGGTACCTTTGTCCAAGTTGAGGTCCTTGCTTCTAGTCAGGGTAAGGGGGATACACACTCTAGATAACCCCTGCTCACCCCCTTGGTAGCGTGGCACGAGCAGACAGGCTTATCTCAAAGACAATGTGTAAAGTATTTATACTCAAAACACAGTAATACAGTGATAACAACACAAATCGACACCACACCAGTTTGGAAAAATAAAGTATCTGTATCTAAACACAACACGACCAAAACGACAAAAATCCAACATAAATGTAGTAAAATAGCACTCAAAAACAGTTATTTCCAAAATAAAGCTTGTAGAAAATAAATAGCTCCACCTGGGGCTATTGCAGCGTCAAGAGAGCAATAAATCCAAAGTACTGCGACGACCGCGAGGTGCGCGGCGTCGGGCACAGAGTCACCTGGACCCCCAAACAAACAGTACCTTTGGATAACAAAGTCTATGACGATGCACGGCGTTGTGGAGGTGAGGTGTCAGTGCCGAGGTTGAGGCAGGCTCCCTGGATGCCACAGTGGAGGTGAGGCATCCTGTCATAGAGGAGGTGATGTGTTGAGTCCAGGACAGGGGAAGTCGGTTGACTTGGTGGTGAGGCATCGGTTCCGGTGACAGTTGAAGTCGGCGAGTTCGTGGAGTCCCCCTTGGCGGTTATTGGCGCTGGCGCTGACGGAGTTGGTGCGAGCACTGGCGTCAGGAAATGCCGATAACTGCAGGTGTTGGCAGGCATTGAAGGGCGTCCGAGCTGCAGTGCAGGCTGGGCGGTGCGTCGTGCACTTTACGAGCGGTGTCCCTGGCCTCGGTGCAGGTCGCGGCGTCACAGCGGCATCGCTGACAGCATCGAAGACAGGTTTTCTTGCTTCTTTCAAGTTGCTTCCAGCTCCCAACAGCAGGAGCAATATCCAGAGGCCCAAAACTGGAATAGGCACCTCCTGGCAGGTCAGAACTCTCAGCAATAGAGTTCAGGGGACCTGTGGGTAAAGTCTTTGTGTCCCTGAGACTTCAGAACAGGAGGCTAGCACACACAGGCCCTTGGAGATTCTTCTTCAAGCAGGTTCACAGCAAAGCTCCAGTCTTTGTCCTTTCCTTGGCAGAAGCAGCAACTGCAGGCCAACCCCATACAGAACACAGCAAAGGGGAAGTACTCCTCTTCACAGCTCTTCAGCTCTTCTCCTTGACAAAGGTTCCTCTTGAGTCCAGAAGTGATCTAAAGTTTTGGGGTTTAAGGTCCACTACTTATACCCCATTTTGTCTTTGTTCTTCTTTGTGCAAGGGTCTCAGAGCCCAGTCCAAACCAGTTCTGTCCTCACTGGTGAAGTATGACCAAAGGGGGTGGAGACAGCATTGTGCGGGGGAGACAGGATCTATTCAGGTGCAAGGAAAACTCCTCCCACTACTCTAAATGCAGCCATGGTCTATTCATCTCAGCTCTGAGTCATCCAGGAAGGGCCTGGCACACCTCAACCCCCCTCAGTAGCTGTCTACAGTGAATGCACATCCCCAACCCCTGTCACTCTAAAACCAGACAGTCAATTCACAAACAGGCAGAAGCACACAGAATGGTTAAACAAGAAAATGCCTACTTTCTCCAAGTGGCATTTTCAAACATATAATTTAAAAACCATCTTTAATAAAAGATGTGTTATTAAATTCTGAGTTCAGAGAGCCTAAACTTTATTTCTCTATCTTGTCCCAATTGGAAGTTATACTTGTAAGATGTTACAAAGTATCTCCCATGTTATCCTACAGGGCAGATAGCCTTTCAATAGTGAAAAACGAAATACACTGTATTTCACTATCAGGACATGTCACACTCACCAGTACATGTCGTACCTTTTACATTCACTGCACCCTGCCCATCGGGGTACCTTGGGCCTACCTTATGGGTGCCTTACATGTAAGAACAAGGAAGGTTAGGGCCTGGTAAGTGGGTACATTTGCCAGGTCGACATGGGAGTTTAAAACTGCGCACAGACACTGCAGTGGCAGGTCTGAGATACCTTTTCAGGGCTACTCATGTGGGTGGCACAATCAGTGCTGCGTGCCCACTAGTAGCATTTGATTTACAGGTCCTGGCACACTCAGCCACTTTACTAGGGACTTACCAGTAAATCAAACATCCCAATCAAGGAGAACCAATTGTAATAACAATTTACACAGGTAGCACTTGCACTTTGAAATGATCAGCAGTGGCAAAGTGCCCAAAGCATCTAAGCCAGCAAAAACTAAATCCAGCACAGCATCAAAAATACAGTAGGTAGAGGCAAAAAGTCAGAAGAAACCATGCCAAAGATGCCAAGTCTAACACAGGTAACTGTACTATTAGGTGCTAAACTATTCATAAATGTGAGGGGTCTCAGCCACAGTTTATTTCAAGACTCGCCCTGTCATAGGTTCCTACAAATCTAGTAGGGCTGTGTATCTGGACAACATAATCATCAGAATATGGGGACTGACTCCACACATATAATCAGAGTGTGTGGGCCGAATTCCTAGCTACCTCACAGTGTGCCATCTGAACCCCTAACCTTCCAGGATACCAGATGGTATCTGCAACCTCAGAACATGACCACTCGAGTTCCCCAAGGAAATCATGGAAGCAGATCTACCATTTTGTTGATATTCAGATATGCCCAAGGGAGACACAAGAATGATGCAAATTGGCTTTTCAAACATTTATTGAAACAATTGTAGTTTCCAGTGTAAAATGTGTGAGCTGCAATTATTAGTAAGATGAAAAAGATAACAGTTCAACCATTATAACATTACAGTGTGATCATGTGATTATGTTTATACTCCTACCTAAAACTACCTACACTTATGAGAGCATAGTGGAAGTACCATCTGCCAGATCTCTTGGGACAACCCAACCCCCCATACCTGTGTATGATGTATCGGCAAGCCGATCTGGTTTAGAGCAGGCTACTGTCCTTAACAGGATAAAAGTTAGAGTTAGTGGGGCTGCATCTCAGTCACAGGCACCGCGTTCCAGGATAATCCACAAAAGTGCCTCCCTGCCAAATTTGGCTCCGAGGTCATCTATATAATAAAACACTGTTCCAATCGTACTGTGTCAGAGGTGCAGAGCTGATGTGATTGTTTGTCTTGTAGCTCAGAGCTGTCTCCAACCAGACAACCAAATGCAAGGGCATCACTTTCTGTGTTCCTTAGCCTTGGACAGAGTGCATGAACAACATGATAAAATTCTTACTAAGAAATGTGCTGCAACCAGAATAAGTATGTTATTGTGCAAGTGCAAAGTATGTAACAAGTCACAGTTTCGAAAAAGATGTCAAGTTTAAAAGTGTAACTTTAGTGAACATTTGTGCGTGGGCCCTGTTGAGCATTACAGCAACTCCATCTCCAAGTTATCAAACTAGTTTCTTACAAAGTGCTTCACACATTGCAGTTTGTAGAATATTCTCATAAATGTGCAAAAATGGATAGAAACAGTGATTTGCTACTTAAGACAATTTAATTCAGTACATTTGCAGCATTTTTAATTAAAGAATTTTGGTTGTGAAAGAGGTATATGGACATTGTTGGAAACACTTAAAGGTAAGGATGTTCCTTGCTGAAATCTTTATAAACCATCAAAATCTGTAGCATTTGAAAATTGTGGTATGCATTGGGCCAGCATAATTTTAGTGCCTTATGTACTTGCGCATTATGAACGCATTAGATTATAATCATGTTAATCTGTGTGCATTGTATCAATTAAACCTTAGTAGGTGGCTATATTTATTTTGTATTGAAGACCACAGATATGCTTGGAACATAATCCTTATATGTACTCATGCTAACTGTACTTTATTGGAATCCATTTTGATGCCGATTAGATTATCATGTAACTACGCCTAAGTAGCATGAATTTCATTTTATTAAATGCCTTGCCAGTGTCTTGGTTTTTTTCTCTCCTCAACGGTTCTCTTATTTATCATCATTCTCGTTAAGTTAGAAGAGGCTCATTGTTTATTGTATTAGACTTGTAGACAACTGAACCTTAGGTAGTAGTTGGCCTCAGATATGGAGAAAAAGATGGTGGGAGAGATTAGGAAGTGAACTTGCTCCCACAGAACACTGCCTGTGGATTGGCTCGTTTGGTGGAAACTGATATTGAGAAGCCTTCTAGAATCCTCTTTTTTGCTTTAATTGTATGTTTTTCAGAATAGTTTAGCAGACCCTGTCCTGACTTCACTGAGAGAAGACTTCCACTAGACTCTGCTGATTTCTCCTGCCCGTAGTTGAGCTTCATGCGTGGGCACTGACACTTTATCCCTTGAACCTTAAACTTGGTTCATATGATGCTGACACCTTCCTCATAGAAGTTCCCCTTGCAACTTTCAAAGTTTATTTAGAATAGGGAATTTCCTTTATGGAACCTGCTTGGGCGGCGATTTGCTTGCTGTCTGTGATTCTATTTTGTCTCTTTTTCCTTATAATATACAGATTCAGATTGCATGAATATTTAAATATGTATTCCCTTCAATATATTTTCTTCAACTGTGCTGACGGATTTAACTTAAAATAAAACCCTTAAGATTTGAACACCATCCTCTTTTTGTTCCTGTGTAGTTACATTGGTTTCAGTGTACGAGAAATGTATTGCTGATGTTAGCTCCTTTTTACACTTCAAGTCGACAATCAAGAGTCCATACGACCAATGGGGGATTCTCATTGAGATTTTATGAAGAAATTGAGATTCAAGAAACCAAGCTCAGTCAGCACAAACATGTGGCACATACGTGTGATGATATTTGTCAACAGTTTTGATTTTATTATATTATTAAGGAGAAGAAAATGGATTGTCTCTGGTATGTCAGAAAGACATACCAAAAAGAGAAGCATTCTCTCTGTACTTTTGGGAGATATTTGTGGAAACATAGGGTGTCATTACTTGGCATGAACACTTTAAAGGCTTGAAAAACACCTGGACATGTAGGAACCCATTATGAAAGAAAAATAACACTTTCAAGTGGAATGGCATCTGTTATGGAGAAAATTCTTCAGATAACTCAACAAAAAACACATACGGAAGTAGTAAGGTGAGAACAAAATAGTTCAATTGAGGGTCATACGGAAATACAAACAACATTAGATGTAATTGATAGTTTTGGTAAGTAACCATGACAATGATTTTAAAGAATACACAAAGATGGATTTGTTAACTGAAAGCCTAATTGAAAGTTACTGCCACCGGCCTGCACATGTTGACAGATGTAATTTTGTAAGCATTGGTGTTGTTAGATGTCAACAGTGACTACACTATGACAGCATGGTATTAGATTCTTGGTGATAATTAACGTGCTTTCAAACATGGCAAAATTTATTGTGTTATCTAACTGAAATGCTCTTGGATGCATTGGTTTCTATCTGTATTAGAGAGCAATACAATTTACATAAAGGTTTTTGAAAGTGTTTCTTGTTATAGATGAGACAATAATCCCATCTGCATTTCATACCCAGTCCCTTTGGCAAACAGAAAGTGCAAAATACATATTTGAAAGATGTTTAAGAGATATTTTATTTATTTATCAATGAATACCATATGATGAGTTAGCATTCATTATACTTTGCTAGAAGGAATATCTCTGTGCATTAGGTTAGATATTTCAGCTAGCAAGGTGCCCATGGTGGTATTAGAATATGTGAACACCAATATTCTCAAGCAAACCTTGTTGACCAGTAGCACTAACCAATAGGACACAACTAAGAAGTATGCCAGTTCACCATTAGCTTCTTTGCAAGCAAGACTATGACAGAACGATTCATAGTAGATTTCAAATTTTTCATCTAAAAATGTCCAAACCAACTGCATGTGCAGAACTAATATTGGACAGGTGTGCAATAAACAAGGCCTGTGCATATGTGCAAAAAATCTCATTATTAGGAGGTGACCTTCCCATTTGGTCACATATTTGCTAATCTGAATCATTAGCTTCAAAGTGTAATGCACATTTAAATCATTTGAGATCTCTGGTTGCATTGCTGGAGCAACTGTACTGTTGTGTAGTTCCTATAAACCTATATAGGATCTGCGCGTTTAGACAACATACACTGTAGGATTGGTGTCCGGACTGATTCTAGACACCCCCACCAGGTATGTTAGCCTGTTGTACCAGCTAGCTCGCAATGCCACTAGAAACCCCTCTTACCAAGGAGAGAATAGTTGTTGGCAACTATCGAACATCACAGCCCTGATCCCTCAGGACCGTGGAAACAGTGCGATACTTTTCGCTCAGTCACTCGTGCTCACTTTGTCTCAGAGAAATACACAGAATAAGCGGTGGGGACGTTTTTCAATAAGCATTTATTGAACTAGCGCCACTCTAGTGTAAAATAGGTGTGCTGAAACAACCATTAGACAGAAACAGATATAAATGATTAGAAGCACTAACAGCGTAAAAGGATGGGAGATTTCTACCATCGTGATAAAACAATGAATAGATGCAAGTATATAAAATACATGACAGTAATAAATGCGTACTCCTACGATGCGACACTTACTAGATGTACCTAGGTGTACCTAGCATGTATGTAGGTGTAAAGCCAAGAATCCCTCTAGGATAAAGTCAACCCCGTTACCTGAAGTGAGAGACTGTGGGACCCAGTCTTGGTATCGAGATGGACACCCCGCAAGGGATGTCAGACCACTGCGACTGGAGTGTCTGCGTGCAGGAGCCTCAGCATCTCGCGTCAGTGTGTCGGCATGAAAGTCTCCTTTTCTCCTCTGACTACCTCAGCAAGATACGGTGTTTATATACCCAAAGTGGTACCCTCAGGGGTTCTACCTTGCTGTGTCATGTCGGACTTAGGATGACGGAAGGAATGACCCTTATACATAGTTATTATGTAGGAGATGGCAGTCCTGCTGAGTTTCCAAGAATCCTCCTCCATAATGGATGAGGCTAGTTTTCAGGGAAAACCCTACGTCCTGTAAGCAGTATTGTAACTAAGTAAAAGGTCAGTCCCAAGAACCGTTAAGTAGTGTAATGGTAGGAGAGAATATAGGTGAAAGGTTAGGTGCCTACCTGAGCCTTTATTGGGGTACCTATATGAAACATAACAGTACTGTACCTGTCCCTCTCAGCAGGGTCATCCCCAAACTTTTTGACTTAAGACTCCTGGTTTCTGAACCCATGTTTGTTGGCCTTTAGGACTTTAAGCACTTTACCACTGTTAACCAGTGCTAAAGTGCTTTTGCTCTCTCCTTTAAACTTGGTAAAATTGCCTTACACCCGATTTTCACATTTAATGTATCTATAAATCCTTAGTAAAGTGGTATAATAGGTACCCAGGGCCTGTAAATTAAGTGCTATTAGTGAGCTTGCAGCACTTATTGTGACACTCACTTAAGTGGCCCCTTAAGACCTTCCCCAGGCCTTCCATTGATCTCAATATTCACTTAGATGCTCCTCATGAATGTGACACTGCCAATCGGTTAGATGATCTCGCCGCTCTGCAGCTAACCCAATTGGTGTAAGGTACCATGCATTCTGCCGGTCATCTCTTAGACCTGGTCTTCTCTAACCTCAGCACCCTCTGGGCTGCAACCCCTCTTCCTATGCTATGGACTGACCACTTTTTGGTTCCCCTGACCCTCTGCCTGTCTTGCCATACATTGACAATCACCTCGGACCGGATTATGAAACGTCCCTGGCATAAAATCAATCCCCATAAATTTGGGCATTTCATTCAGGCAACCTGACCACAGTTTGCCTCTAATGCGGAGACAGCTAATAACACTCAGCAATCTTGGCTTACCTCCGCCTTAGATGTTTTCATTCCTGCTAGTCAGACTGCCAGCAGAAAGAAACATGCCGCTTCCTGGTTTAATGAGGCCCTTACTGCAGCCAAAAAGCGCTGCAAGGCTGTTGAACATTTGTGGAGGAAAGCCTATGGCCCCCTGCACAAAATGCAATATTGAGCAGCCTTTTTCATCTTACCACAAACTGATTTTGAAAGCAAAGGCTGATTACTTTGTTAGTTAAAATTAGAAACAATGAGAATACCACCAAGGAAATTTTTAAACTAAAGAATAATCTTATCAGACCAACAGTCTCCCCCAACTTCATTGACACTTCTGGGGCACATTGTGAGAAGTTAGCAGAATACTTTACCTGCAAAATGAGGACATCTACCAGCATTTAACCTCGGATGCCCCTGTGACGATGTGAGACTATTTAGCTTTGTCAGTTGTTAGCAGCATTATCCCAGCTCTCAATTCACTTTCTCCCTTGACTCTGCCTTAACCCTCTTAAGACAAGTAAAATCTAGCTCACCTGCAGACCTGCTCAAACCTAAATTGTTTCTCAAATTTCATGACCTTCTCCTCCCAGCTTACAGGAAGTGTTTAATCTCTCCTTGTCATCAGCTTGTGTGACCAGCCCTTGAAAGCATGCCAAGGTTACTCCCCTTCAGAAAAAATCTTGCTTGGACACCTCCAAACCATAAAATGTTTGTCCTCTTTCCCTCCTCCCTTTTTTCACAAAGGTTACAGAGAGGCATGTCATCCTGGATGATAATCATATCTTAGATATTTTCCAAAATGGCTTCAGGCCAGGGCACAGTACGGAATCTGTGCTTCTCGCAGTCACTGAACAACTCCGTAGTGCCCTGGATGAAGGCTGGTCCTCAGCCCCTGAGCTTGTTGGATTTGAGTGCTGCATTTGATAATGTGGCTCATAAAATCTTACTACAGCACTTAGAAAGCATTGTTATAGGTGGGGCAGCATTGTTCTGGCTTGTGTCTTTTCTATTTAAATGCTCCTTCCAGTTCATTTCACCGACCCACAGCTCTCAATCGCACACTTTACCCCACAGTGTTCCCCAGGGTTCTTCATTGAGTCCCACCCTGTTCAATATATATGTCCAACCACTGGCACAGGTCATCAAATCCACAGGGATTGCACTAATATCTTATGCTGATGACACTCAGCTTGTACTCTCCTTTACAGATAATCCTACGCTTGACAGGTCTAATTTTCAAAGAGGACTGTTAGCAGTGGCAGAATGGATGAATGCCAATTGCCTCCGCCTGAATGCAAATAAAACTGAAGTCCTCCTACTGGGAAAAGACACCCATTCTGGGGCTGACCATTGGTGGCCCAACTCTCTTGGGCCTCCCCCTATTCCCAAGTCCTTCATAAAAAAATGTAGGAGTTGTCATGGACAGCACCTTGGCCTTTCAGGCTCAAGCTAAATCGGCAGCAGGCACCTGTTTTGTGTTTTTGAGAAGCCTCAAACCCATTCTTGGCCTCTTTGACTCTGGCACCCGACAAACTATCATACAGGAAGGAATTCTGTCATGGCTAGACTATTGTAACATCTTATACTGAGGCACCAACATATCAGTCGTTACCAGACTCCGTTGCCCAAAATGCAGCAGTCAGGCTGATCTTTCCTTTCCCAAAGTTTTGCCCTGTCTCTTGTCTTCCCTACAAACTGCATTGGCTGCTCCCAGTGGAAAAGCACATCCACTTTCAAACCCTGTGTGTTGCTCATAAGATTCTGTACTCCAGAGGGCCCCCAATTTGTTTATTCTTTCATCGCAGTACCAACCCTCCCACCTTCTTCGCTCAGCCGTTCTGGCCACTGTCCTGAGGTTCAGGACAGCCAGAGCTGGAGGCTGCTACTTTCATGTAAAGGCCCCTGTTCTGTGGAGTTAGTTGCCTCTTCCTATCAGAAACATTGAGAACCAACTGCACTTCAGGAAATCCCTGAAGACATGGCTCTTCTACATCGAATGCCAGTCCTTTTCTGTTAGGCGGTTGGTTACAGCATATCCATCTTTGAGGTCCAGCGCTGGGAATTCCCCATTTTTGGGGCAGCTATGCACTTTATAAATCCCCTTAACATAACATAACATTGCAGCCTGAATGCAGTTTTAAACTGGCTATTTGATTTGGCAACATAACCTCCTTGCTAAGCCTTAAAAGTCCCCTTTATTATATGTAAGTCACCCCTAAGGTAGGCTCTAGATAGCTCATAGGTCAGGGCGCCTTGTATTTAAAAGGTTGGACATTTACTCAGTCGCGGTCCGTGTAGGAGTGCCGGCCGGGCGGTGACGTGGGGCGGGGGAGGGGCAGGGTGGGGGGTAGCAAGGTACGGATTACGGACCAATACAGGTAAGTAAACATTTAAATCAATGAAACAAATTTCGTTGCGCGCACTGCATCGCAGATGGCGATGCAGCGCTCACAACGAAATTCGTTTTATTGATTTAAATGTTTTCTTACCTGTATTGGTCCGTAATCCGTACTTTGCTATCCCCCACCCTGCCCCTCCCCCGCCCCACGTCACCGCCCAACCGGCACTCCTACACGGACCGCGACTGCATTTACTTTTAAGCTCCTAAATTCATTTTTCATTACTGTGAGGGCTACATCTTCCATAGGATAATATTGGGTAGCGTTATTACATTTAATAAATGCTAACTTTTGTTTGGGAGCAGGTGAACATTTTTTGTTTGATATCTGAGAAATTGTAATTTAAAACCCTTGTTAATGGTAAAGATGGATTTTAAGTACAGTTCTGAAAATTCAACCTTTAGAAAGTTCCCATTTTCCTCCCCTAAGCATTTAGTGCCTGCAGTCTGATCCCTTGCAGGTGATTAGCCCCGCTCTACAAATCCGGATTGATTGATTGAATGATCATGCACTGCATTAGAGATGATAGAGATTATATCATTTCTGCCCCATCATTTGTGCTTGAAATTAATTAACTAGCGTTGAAAGGGACCAGGCCTTCAAAGTCAGGCCTTTGTAATGTTGCCCTACCTCCTTATGGGTGAAGGGTTGGGGCCTTACATATGTTAGCTGGCCTTGCCCCTCCTTTCTTGTGGATAGTGCCTGATACTTACGAAATGCATGGTGGTCAGGAATGCATAGCCTTTGTACTGCTAGATGGGCACTCCACCAACATGCAAGTCTTATTTGTGAATGCGATATCTGGGATTTGTGCGGCCTGCCATGAAATCTGTAATGCACACCTCTATTTGAGGAGAGAAAAGTATCTCACCAGGGCAGGACAGGCCCTTCAACTGCTCTGCCATTTTTCCAGTGAAGTTCATGCTAGGGCGCTGCTGTCAGAGCTGATGGGCTGCCATGGCCCAATAATGAAAGCTTCCGCCGACCCATTCCAGTTGCAACCTCCTAGTTTGTAGGGCTGGTTACAAAATTTTTGCCTCGGTTAATTTTTGTTTACTGAAGCCCAGAGCCAAGATTGTAAATCAGAAACAATTGACCCTGAATACAAAAACTTCAAAGAACATGCAAATTGGCACAAGGGACGTACAAAATATGGGCCCGATTCACAGAACTAACTTAAGACAAAATCCTAAACTTACTAACATTTTGGTATTCACAGAAGGCACTTACTCATTTTGGTATTCACAGAAGGCACTTACTCATTTTGGTATTCACAGAAGGCACTTACTCATTGATGAGTAAGTGCCTTCTGTGAATACCAAAGGGCCCGATTCACAGAACTAACTTAAGACAAAATCCTAAACTTACTACCATTTTGGTATTCACAGAAGGCACTTACTCATTTTGGTATTCACAGAAGGCACTTACTCATTTTGGTATTCACAAAGGCACTTACTCATTTTGGTATTCACAGAAGGCACTTACTCATTGATGAGTAAGTGCCTTCTGTGAATACCAAAATGAGTAACTTACTCATTTTGAGTAACTTACTCATTTTGGTATTCACAGAAGGCACTTACTCATTGATGAGTAAGTGCCTTCTGTGAATACCAAAATGAGTAAGTGCCTTCTGTGAATACCAAAATGGTAATAAGTTTAGGATTTTGTCTTAAGTTAGTTCTGTGAATCGGGCCCATTGTTTTTGTCAATCCAATTTTGTGAAGTTCTCGAATATATCCCTTTACGAAAATTCTGAAGTGTAATAATTTATATTTGCATTTTACACCTCAAATTGTTTATGAATATTTCGACTTTCACCTCACTATGAGTTAATTTTCAATCTAATGAACCTCGCCAAGCTGGAAACTTTTTGAATACTTTTTCTCAGTAGTTTACCTTTTGCAGCGTTTTTCTACACACAGTGGCAAATGTATTGAGATTTTTTTGTCTGACTTTACCTTCACAAAGATTGCAAGAAAGAAAAGCTTTGTAACGTCGCAGACCTCTAATTAGCACTTATTTAGTACCAAAGTGCAGGTTGTAAGTAAATGTTCATTTCGTTTCAGAGTAGCAAAAATAAATGTTTATATTTTGTTTTAGAGGTTGAATGAGTCCCAAAGACATGAATCAGTCGCTATTAAAGCAAATAGAGATAGCCATAAGTTAAAGAGGGTTGCTTGCTGCCTACTCAAATTAATGCAATGTGTTGTGACTACAAAAAACTGGGGATAGGTTGATGTAAATTTGCTTGTGATCGCTGTTAAATCTCTCATGAGGGTCTGAACGTGGAAGCCTATAAACAGAAAACAAGCAATTCGTTTCTTAACACTTTAATATTTTTAATGTTAGTGAAAAAAGAAAAACAATACTACTGAACTTTAAAAAGATATTTAAATTCGTATGTCAATTGGAATCGGGATATTGCATCGTAATTGTTCTAACACGTTAAGAATCAAAATACCATTATACTATGAAAACAAGGCTGCTGAAATACTCAGGAAAATGGTCGATGCTCTGACATTTAAAATCAGGGGTTGGCATGCGCCAAGTGAAAATGCATATCAAATGTAGCCTAGAAACTATAATATATTACAACAATTGGATGCAATTTGAATAACAATTAACTTGACTCAATTAGCTTGAATTCAGCTTGTTTCGAAAAGTAGTTTTCCATTATGTTTTTAATTAGATTGAATTCCTCAGTTTCAATGTATATTTTTGTCTTATGTCTTTACTGCTGAGAATGATGGGTTACGCCATCACTTCATGTTCAGACTGCTTTCTTATACTTTACCTCCCGTTTTGTCCATTGCCCAGATTCTCTCCATTCCCGCCACTTTCCTATTCTCTGGTCTACTCTCAAATGATGTCGCTGAACAGTCGGTATTAGGGATGGAACTCCCATGATGCTCCAAACACGAGTAACTGGTATTCAATGGACAGCAGGCATTAGAATGTTGGTGACTACTCACAATTTTAAGAGTCTGTGGGTACAAACAAACCACAGCAAACTACATTGAATATTTACTCCCGTAGAAGACAAGAGTAAACCTGTATCCAGCGTGAGAATCAGAATGTCCCGCCGCCATATTTGGTGGCGATGTGAGGGATGGTGTATCGTCACCGGAAAAATCAATTTTCCGTGTGGTGAAAAAAACCTTTAAACTGTAATTTCACTTTTGCCTTAAATATACACATGCATAAAAGGTAATACACATGACTAGCAAAGAATCCAGAAGAAATTCCAACACTACTCCATGAATGCATGACAGTTGGAAATGTACCTCAAATGTAGAAAACCTATAGGAGAGACTTTCCTACTACACATTGTAAATTAGGCTAGAGGTTCCGAGAAAGGCATAAACCTAATCAATGACTTAAAACATATCGACCCGAGATGTAAAAGCTATAAATACATCAAATTATTATTTTCATCATACATGACTAAAATGAAAATAGTGGAAATTCTGGTAAAGCTGTAGAATCTCCAACCAGTTGCAGAAATGTCCTTGAAATACAAGGAGAGCGTAACTGCTATAGAACAAAAACAAAATGCCGACTAAAATAGCATCTTTTTTACAGTGCTGTAAATGATGGCCTATTTCCGTTAGTTTAAAAACTCAAGAAGAGTTGTTTAGTAATATGATGTGCTGAATCTAGATTTCTGTTTATGGCTGTGACGCTTCATGGGGGTATCACCGAAGCCTGCCAGGCACCATCAATCCTCAGCTTCGAAAAAGAGCTGAAAACCCCGCTCTTCAAGCAATACATCATCACAGTGTAACTTCTTGAATAGTTAGGCAAAGAGGAGTATTACTCTATCTTCCTCCTTTCCTATCCTACCTGCAATTTTACATCCTGACCATCTGACAGTGAGCTACCGACCAGGTTTTGCTTCACTCTACCACTCCTCCACGCCATATACATGCCTACACCTCATTCCTGTATATTGCTTCCAGGCGGTAATGTATCCTCAAAATGTTCTATCATGGTACAGTGCTACATTGCTTTGTAACTATTTTGCAGTTAGGAAACCCTCACATGTGATAAAATAACTACACTCATTTACAAAGTGGCGTTGTGTGACATTTGTGTAATCCTATGTGTGTAGTCACTCAAAAATGTGAAAAAATTGCACAACATTATGTGAAATGCAAAATTGGCTTGTGGAGCTATATTTTAAAGTGAAATGCGTGCTCACATCCATTTTGGATGCTAGAACAAATTTGGAGCGCATAAAAAATAGTGCAAAAACACACGTGCTGCAAACAGCAGCAGCTTGTGTTCTGAGCGTTTGCATGAACTTGCACTAAATGCTTACTATTAACAGCATGTAATTGTACGGCATGGCATGAGAGCATATTTTCTGGAACTTCTTCTTACAAGCATAATGTGAAATTACTCAAAGCAGCTAGGGGGCTTCTTGGCCCCCCAAGGAACTTCACACTTCAGGGGACTTACTTTGCCAACTCATTTCGCCCCAGGAGGGGCTTCTGAATACCGTTCCCTAAATGGGGCAGGGTCTCAAGATGCGCCTTAAGCGCCCTGGGCAATCCTCTAGCGTGGTATCAGCCGCCTTCGACACGGTCTGCCACCACACACTACGAACACGCCTTCATGACGCCGGGATCCAAGAGAAGGCCCTGGACTGGACCACATCCTTCCTTTCCGGCAGAACACAAAGCGTCCGCCTCGCCCCCTTCCGATCCAAGGCCACCAAGATCATCTGCGGCGTACCCCAAGGCTCCTCCCTCAGCCCAACGCTGTTCAACATCTACATGGCACCCCTCGCCCACGTCGCCCGACAGCACAACCTCAACATCATCTCCTACGCCGACGACACCCAGCTGATCCTCTCCCTCACCAAAGACCCTCACACCGCCAAAGCCCACCTCCACGAAGGAATGAAGGCCGTCGCCGAATGGATGAGGACCAGCCGCCTGAAGCTGAACTCGGACAAGACGGAGGTCCTCATCCTTGGTTCCAACCCTTCAGCCTGGGACGACTCCTGGTGGCCAACATCACTGGGAACAGCCCCGCCACCCACCGACCACGTACGCAACCTAGGTGTCATCCTCGACCCCACCCTCTCCATGACTAAGCAGGTCAACGCCGTTTCCTCATCCTGCTTCAACATCCTCCGAATGCTCCGCAGGATCTTCAAGTGGATCCCCACCGAAACAAGAAAAACAGTCACCCAGGCCCTCGTCACCAGCAGGCTGGACTACGGAAACGCCCTCTACGCAGGAACGACGGCTAAGCTCCTGAGACGGCTGCAACGCATCCAGAACGCCTCTGCACGTCTTATCCTCGACATCCCCGACGCAGCCACATCACACCCCACCTGAGAGACCTGCACTGGCTCCCTGTCAACAAGAGGATAACCTTCAAGCTCCTCACCCACGCACACAAAGCACTCCACAACTCCGGACCAGCCTACCTCAACAGACGACTCAGCTTCTACACCCCCACCCGCCAGCTCCGCTCGACCAGCCTCGCCCTCGCCACAGTCCCCCGCATCCGGAAAACGACCGCCGGCGGCAGATCCTTCTCCCACCTCGCCGCCAAGACCTGGAACACCCTCCCCACCAACCTCCGACAGACCCAAGACCTACTGGCCTTCAGAAGACTCCTCAAGACCTGGCTCTTCGATCAGTAGCAGCACCACCCCCCTCTTCCCCCAGCGCCTTGAGACCCTCGCGGGTATGTAGTGCGCTTTATAAGTGACATGATTGATTGATTGATTGATTGGTACTCACTCAAGGCAGCTAGAGGGCTTCTTGACCCCCCAAGGACCTCCACACTACAGGAGACCTATTTTGCCATCATATTCCTCACCAGGAGGCTCTTCTGCACACCGGTCCCTGAGGGGGCGGGCCTCACAAGCACCCTCGGCAATTCCACAGCACGGGACACGCATAAGCCATGCCTGAGCAAAGCCCAGGCTAAGAGCGGGCCCGTCCACGCCTGTTGGAGCACAGAGGAGGCTTGGCTGGGCCACCCCGATGACACTTAGGCCCTCATTACAATGGCGGTCGATATTGGGATGGAGACTACCCGACATGTAGTTTGCAGCTCCACTGGCCTTATTACGATGCGACCGCCGTGAAGGCGGTCGGAAACAAGCCTTTTTCAATTGCAGCTTGTGCTGCGGCCGGGAAAAGAGCTGCAGCACAAGCCACAATTGAAAAATACATGTTTTGAAACATCCATGCAGCATGTGCACACGGTGCATGGCTATTTGGGTGCACCACATGTGGCCCTCTGGTTCCATAACGGAGGCCCATAGGGGTTGGGGGCCCTGCAAGGGGCCCCCAATGTCCCATTCCATCTGCCTTTACATGGCAGTCAGACCACCATGTAAAGGCAGGGGGAAAAGGGTCATCATAATCCCAATGGCGGAGCCTTCGCAAGCACCGCCCCCATCATAGGGATTGGGCTCTGACTGATGCTCCGACAGGCTCCTTGAGCTCCGAAGTCAGAAGGACCGCCATCGACGGCCTGTTGTGGCGATCTGCCCGCCATCATAATTGGACTCTTACTGTCTCAAGGTACTTTTGGCTCTTATTTCCTTGTGGACCTTGCCCTAAGCCCTCTTGATGTAATACTGCCTTCTTCACCTCCGAGTCTGAGTCTGCAAGCCTCTTTGGACTGGCTCTCTCCTCTTATTGCCGAGTTGATAACTGTTTTTTCCTTTCTTTTTGTCCTATTGCTCATTGTAATTTACTCTGGCTGATGTGTGACACTTTTCAGGCCTTTACATTGATCTTATAGCGTGTCGTTGTGGGGGTATGTTTTTACTGATTGTCCTGCTATAGTTTCGTCGGCCACATTTCACCATTGCTTGAGTTGTCTTCCCATCCCACCTACTAATCTGGTCTCCGCATCTGCTTCACTTGTTTCTCCTTCTGCTGACATGGCTTGCCTTACTCTGTTAATTAAGGCGCTTAAGGCTGAGGTTGGGGAGCTAAAATCTCTGTTTCTCCAGTTGTCGAGCACATTAAAATAACTTCTATCACCTAGAGGCACCAACCTCCTTACTGTTCATGTACATTTTGCATTTGCAGGCATTTAAACCCTCTGCCCAACAACCTAGCCTACCAGTAGATTATATTATAGTAGGCCCTGCAATAGGCACAAGTCAGGCCAACCTTAGACACAATGGCTGGCATCAAACGAAATTTGGACCTCCACGGGACTCTAGCCACACCAGACCCTCAGATAATATCTTCCCTCTGCAGCCGTTTAGTAGGTCTGCTAGTTTCAATCGAGCCAACAGCTCTTTCACGAACTGGATTCCACGTGGTGGCCAACAAAAGTCACCCCTAAACTATAATAATGTTGGACATTTTCTTAACAAATGAATTGTAATGACTAACATTCTAAAACTTCACCCGATATCAGATATGAAGGAGAGGATTCCAACAAAAATAAAGTGACACATGGGCTGTTGCTCAGTCATTCGGGATGAAATCATTAGCGCCAAGAAGAATTGCACACTGAACTCACAATTTGATATGACTGAATCAACTTTTAAAGACAAGGCTTTAGGCGATAACTTGGAGGCCCTTGATCTTAGGTCTTCTCCACCAAGTAACTCAGGTATGCAGTTTAGGTATCACCGGCCCAGGAATGAGTCGGGCATCACTACCTATTACAGGTGTAGAGCTTTATTGTCTCTGGGTGATGTAGACTGACTCAAGGCCCACCACAAACATTTTTGTACCATACATGCCCAGTTTCAGAACAACTAAATACTGATTCCCCTACTAGACCTGGGCCAACTACCAAATCTAAACCCTCTTTAGTCTGGCAACTACTGAGGCTGTTATGCCTGTGGAAAAATCTCTTGCCCTGGCTCTTGCCACAGGTGATACCTCTGTTGTCCAAAGATCTTCTCTGACCATATTGATGTCATGGAATGTGGCCGGCCTCAGGTAAAAATTGGATCAACCAGACTGGAATAAATGTATTGAGGATCGCAATATTTGTTTGTACCTAGAGACGTGGTGTATTTATCCCATATATAAACATGGCTACCTGAATTTTCATGTCTCAGCCAAACCAAGTGCAGCTGGCAGAGCTTCAGGTGGCCTAACCACTTGGGTTAGAGCCTCCCTCAATTGTAAAATCCAACAATTAGTTATAAGTTGTCCGGATATTCTGGGCATCCAATTATCGAATGCTCAAAACCTTTGTGTTGCCATCTTTAACATCTGCGCCAAAGGGGTAAAGTGTGGTTTGGCTTAAAAAACCCTACAAACCTTTGAGGACTATCTGGAAGTGCACTACCTACAATACCATCACATTCTGGCTGGGGACTTTAACACCACCTTCGAGCCCCTTTACTAGAATGATGTCCAGTTAACCCATCAGGAAGTTAGGAGCGTATGAGAGTATATACTCCTGCAGTGCAGTGCTCCTTCTGTGGTGTTGCAGGTGTCTGGTGCCTCAGCATGCATCCCTTACCTTATTTTGCTTGTAATCTAGTGGGGTACCATTCCATCAGATTTTTGATGGGATATTAGTGTTTTGCATTAGAAGAAGCATCTCACTCTCTATACAGCTGAAACATACAGTGCTAAGTACTTTTATATTAATGTGCCATATGACTCTATCAGGTTCTTTTTCTATTGACTTTTCATACGTTCACTATTAGCCCACTAATAGCATCAGAGCAGCTTAAAAAAGGAGTGAGTTGCTGCGAGGACCGTTGTAAAGGAATTCCCATAATCTAGCTGTGAGATTACAAGTTCTTGTACTGCTTGTTTAAAGTCTACCTTGGGATGAATATTCTTAACTTTAGGACTATTTTGTTCTGTGACAAATCACTCTCTGAAAGATTGTATCCCTGTTTGGCCATCAAAATTGAAAGGCCGGAAGAAATCATGGCTGCTGGAAGGAGACAGGAATTTACAGGGGAAATAGCTATCCTGTTATAGGTAACATCAGACTTAGCAGCCAGACCCGCAGCTGGGTCGAAGCCATAAACTAATTTTCGGAGGTCGGTTGTGTATTTTAATGAATGTGTCTGTCAACAGAAATGTCATGCAATGACAGAGAAGTAGAGAATCGCTGAATCCATTTCCACCTCCAATCAACTCTTGATGGAACTCTCTTGCCATAGTTCCTGACACATTCTAGCTCCATCGTCATCTCTTTGTGCTTGGAGTTGGCTGAAAATGGAACGCAGCACTTATACAGTTGTAAATAGTACTACTAATATTAAACAAGCACTTGCCAAGCCAATAGGTCAGGCCTTAGAAAGCTGGTATGAAAGATTTACTTTTTTTCATTGCAAGTGTATGCCACAAAATAAAGAAAAAGAAAAAAAAAACATGCTACTACCTAAGCCACATGCTTGCAATACATGTTTTATTTAAAAATAACCATAGCAGATACAGGTAATGTAACAGCGTGGTTGCTTCCTGGCAGGCACTTGCAGTTGGCACTTGATGAAAGCACTAAGAACAGATATATTACATTTAGGTTCAATGCACGTCGCAGAAAATGTGAATCTTATTGGTGAAAGAAAATGTACTAATGGCTTTGAATTACTCTAACCAGAAGACGTAACCTACACAAACAAGGATGATCAAAAATAATAAAATAGATAAAGAATAGAAAGAAAAAAAATTGGCAAAGCACTGGCCCACTAGCCATAACAGTGAGGGCACTTCTTTTTACGCAGTTTTGCACACTTGACAAGGGAAAATGCAATGCCATCACTCACAGTGAAGAGAACCAATGGCTGAAGTGGTCTCACCCAGTGCTCCATACTTCATTATGTAGTGGGTGGAAGTAAAATGCGAATGACAATTTCATTCAACAGGCCAGAGAGAGCTGACCCCCCCCCTTCTCTCTCTCTGCAATAATGCAAGAGAGGGAAATATTTGAGAGGAACAGATCGTACGGTACCCTTACTGCCTCCATTTCACAGAAACAATGTCTGCTTAATTTAAATACCTCCACTGTGGCTCTTGTCTAATTATTATCTAATTTCAGAAGGAGCGAGGAGAGTTCTATAAATAATAGAAACACTGGCATCTCATCGACACCAACACTTAATACATAGAGCATTTGCTTGAAAGAAATGCTGTGGAATTTAACAGAATGTTTCAAGAATGGCAATGTGCTGAGATCCAATGAATGATGGCAGACAAGGAATCGCAAATACAACCTCAGAATACATACAGCACCTGCTGCCAATTAGCTAACCTTCCAGCTTCTAAATTGGGTGGGTGGAGAACTGAAGTTAGGGGCACCCGGGGTTGCAGAGCACCTGTTTAGATCAGTCGCATCTGCTTGCCGCGCTAAGAAGGCGGGAGCCAATAAGATGTTTAGTTGATAATCAGGCTGAGAAGAGACACTGCAAGCCTGCGCTGTTCTGCAATGGTGTAAAAAAAATACTCCTAGCCAATTTCGTATTTTTCTAATAAAATACAGGCAGCATTTATAATGACTGCGAATTGAAACCAGGCAGCCCCAGGGGTCCAGCAGCTGTAGGTTGAGTCTCTGTGGGTTGTAAGGAAGGCCTGATGCACAAATTATAATTGGAGGCCCATTTCCAGGGAACATTCCAGTGCTGGTCGAACTCAGACACTCATCAGCACATATGTCCTGGCCTGAGAAGAGAAAACTCTAGTGCAAGCCTTTTGGATCGTCGCTGTGGCGCAGAAAGGGCATCATGGACCCTAATGCTAGCAAGGTCAATGGGCCAATTTTATTTTAGCAAAAGTCAGCCGTCCCCTCATATCTCGTGTCTCGGTGTGAATCCACCTGCTGCACTATTGATAGCAACTCCACTGTGCCGTCTTAACTTGGACTTACTTACTGTTCTTCATCAATAATCCAGATCCGGAATTCCAAAGTCAATAACAATATTGTAAATTGATAAATAGATAGCGAGTTTCCGAGAGCTATGACTTTTTGCTTACGCCAGCTCCAGAGTTTATATGCAAATGAATCCCGGCTTCAGGTAAAGGACCTAACAGACTGTGTTACCGTAGGCATGTTTAACTTCCTGGTTCGACCAAATTAACGTCTCGGTTAAGGTCAGATGTATTCTTACTTCCTTTTCGTTTTAGCTAGCACAAACTTGGCATTCATAAAAGCAAAATATGCATGATAGGCACTCGTGCAGAAATAGAAAATTTGGAGAATGCCTCTTGCTCTAAGGGGTGCAAAGACCACCGAACAGGGATATCTGTGCAAAAAGTTTGTAATCCACTTTCCACAGCATTCCATTGGGCTGAAAAAAAGTATTGAAACTTGTCTATTTTGATTTCCATGTCATAGACCAGGTGGGGAGACCACTGCATCCATGTTTAACACCTGTCATGTCACTGGTTCCCATTTCATTGACCTGAAGGAAGCAGGGAGGCCAAATCTACACATCTGCACTCGGTTTGCCAGATGGAAACAACAATGGATGGACTTTGTCATAGGCTGAAGCAAAAAGAGTGATACAAAGGCAGGAAAAAGAAAGGCAGAAGTGCACTGAGAAGAAAGTCCAAACTCCAAAAAGGATGACTTTATCGCAACAAAAGGATATGGTCATTTCTGGAACCTGTAGATTCAGATTCAATATCGCCAGCTTGACTATGGTGGTCGAGGTTGATCTTCTTATGGAACTTTTTACCAAAAGTTGTCAAAAAGTTCCTAAACTTTCAGAACCTCTTCTGAAAGGTTCCTTGAGGTTCTTTGAGGGTCCACAATACCAGCCAAGGGTCTAGAAGCTCTGCTTTGCCTCTTGGGCGTTTGGGGCTACAATTCCCACAATGCACCTTGTGAACTTCAGTAAAGTCCAGATGAAGCTGGCCAGCTGGGCTTGTCCTTTTTGGAGATCATGCAGATGGCTTCTTCCAGCACGATTCTTCCTGTTGCTGATCAGGGAGTCCACTCCTTGATCCTTTAAGACAGGCGAAGTCCTCTTTTGTGAAGCCTTGAGAGTGCAGCAGGTGAAGTCCTTAAGAGTGTGTAGGTGAGTAGGATCTGCTTCACATGGGTACCCCCACTTTTTGCTGATGCTTCACTGTTTTTCGACCTTAGTCTGGCTGGGGCCCTGCTAATCAGAACCCCAGCCTAGCTGCTTCCTCTTTAAAATGGTTTCCATGTGCCTTAGGCACATCTCTGATTGGAATCTGGAGTGCCCTTATAAGTCCCTAGTATATGGTATACTATGTACCCAGGGCATAGGTACCTCAGAGGCCTACCAGGGGCTGCAGCATGTATTGTGCCACCCCTGGAAGGCCATCCAAACTGACACCACAGGTCTGCTACTGCAGCCTGGGTAAGGTGGTGCATGCACCTCTTACTGTGATGTAGGCTACCTATATCACTAAATACATACACACATATAAACCTATAAGTCACTCCTATGGCAGGCCTTATCAATACTGAAGGCAGAGTGCGTGGTTCCTATGTGAGAGGGTGCCCCTGCATGAGCAGGGCCCTCTGCAGCGTTCGGAGACCCTTCTCTGATGCTGTTTGTAGTGCAGCCTGACCATATACTCTTAAGCGCATTATAACCTCGTGTAAATGCTAACTTTGGGATGGCTGCACGGAAACATGTCGTGTTTGGTGTCAAACATCTTGGAATACTACCCCCCCGCCAGTTCTGGCGGCCGGGGTAGCATGCCACCCTTCTAGAGGGAGAGACATGTACACACCGGTATACCCGGTACTGAATTTCCAGAGCCCTGGCATCACAAAATGGATGCCGCTGCCACAGACACGAGTCTGGCCTCCTGCTGCTGACCGAAACTCCAGCAGGGGAGGCCTGGACAATAGGTTTCCTGTCCCAGGGAGGTGTGACCACCTCCCCAGACAGGATAGTGTGTATTGGGGCTGGGCGGGAGCACTCTCGGGTGCTTTGAAATCCTGCACTGGGGGCACACTTGGTGTCCCTGTGCATACCCCAGTTCAAACCGGCTCAGGGGCTTCCAGCCCCTGCTCTGGCGCGAAACTGGACAAAGGGAAAGGGGTGTAACCACCCCTCTGCCCTGGCCCTCCCATAGGTGGGGCCACAGAGTATGTCCAACCCCCTACCTTAGTATAAGTAGGGGAACCCAGTCCTTAGGACTTTAGATTTACCTGGACGAAACTCTGACACAGAATCCTGGACCTTCGACACTCTACTTTAAGATTAGAGGACTGAAGAATCTCCCTTGGGGTCAAGGAGTGACTCCCCTGCTTGGCAGGCACCAAAGAAGCAATTGTCCGGTCTGCATCGCTGAAGCTCCCGTCGGACGCCGAAGTCTTTGCATCACCAGAGGTGGATTTCCAGACTTCCCCGAGGTTGCCCTGAGTCCCCAGCAAAGCTGAGGCCCGTAGCCATCGTGGGTAATGTGGAACCATGACCCCTGGACATCAATTGCATTTGCAAGTGCATCCTCTTCTGGGTCTCCCAGGAAGTCGTGCTTTGGGCTCAGAGTAGCCCCAGCCTCCAGCACCAACTGCACCGAAGATCACTGGCCTTCACTCCACGAGTGTCCTGTGAGCCAGCTCCACGTGCATCGTCTCGAGGCTCCTTCGCGGTTGCTAGTCTGTTGGCCTAGTAGGCCCTCCCGAAGGCCAATCTTTTTCTGCTTGGGCTCCCTGGTTGCTCCAGGTGTGCCCTGACTTATCCTCACTGGGTGAGTCCCCCAGACCTTGCTGGTCTGCAACATCGTCCTTCTTCTATTTCCACGAGACTTGCCGTTGCCAAGGCTTGTTGGGTCCAATCCGGTTGCCGACACCCCTGCAATCGACAGACATTGTGGGACAGCTCGAATCCAGCTCCTGGTTGTCGTCGACGCCTCGTGGATGAAGAGTCAAGATGACTGTCAACCTACCTGAAGCACTCGACATCGGTGGGCATCTGCTCATCGCCTTCCTGGTCACTGGCTAGTGACCCAGACTCTGTCCCCTCTGCTTTCAGGTTCTTCAGATCTTCGATCCACCTTTGGATCCACCCGAACACTTTCGACTTGGTCGCCAGCAGCACTTTGCAGCAGATCGCCATAGAAAGCGACGACGAAACCCGACCCCGAAAGACACCTATGCACCCGGCTCCCTGGGTGAGGTAACTCGAGTACTCCGGTGCTCCCGTGGGTATTGACACTAGAACAGCCTAGTTCTCAAAGGGTTTGCTCCAAGTCCTCCTCTAAGTGTCCCTTTTCTTTTAAATTCTAATCGCGACTTTCCCCATAGAAGTTAACGGTGGTTCGCGGTTGTGTTCATACACTGCACGCGTCCCCCGTGGGTCCCCTGTGTCACTGCCTTGGGTGGTTCCTTGTGGTCCAAGCACTTCTACAGGCTCTAGGCCTTGTGTCTAGCTCAGTCGTGGTTCTTATACCACTTTATTGGTATATGGTTTGGTACGCCCCTGGGGCTCAAACGTGTATTTGTGCTATTACTGTAGATATCTAACTCGTAACGTATGTACTTCGAACTCTAGCCTCATAAAGAGACTAGAGGGGTGTGTTTAGTAATAAATACATATATTTTGAATATATACCTGGTGTGGTCCTCTTTCATTTGGTCACTCAAGAGATTATAGACTGGTAAAACAAGCTGCTTTACATTCCTTCAAGACTTAGCCTGAAGGCTGCTCTCCATAGCTACCACTAGGATAGCTTTCAATAAAGGTTGTCTTTAATCTATCTTCAATAAGGGGTTGTTTGGACTGGTGCAAGGTGCCCACTATAATTAGTGGACAGCATATGCCAGGCCAACTCCTCACATTGGTGTGCAGCGTGTGGGATTCCAGCTTGCTATTGTTTTACCAGATAATCTCAATTGAATTGATCAACTGAAAACCACTAAGGGTACCTAAGGTACATATAAATCAAGCTTAGTAATACAGTAAGTTCTACTGAACTTAGAGTTGTGTGTTAAGGGACAGCACACCCTTTCTACAACTCAAGAGAGTTTAGTAGGCCACACTAGAGTAGGTAGTGCATACACCACACCTCACTAGTAATGTCTTCAAAGCCAGGACCCAGTGAGTCCTTGCCAGAAGCCAGTGGGCTTCTTCCCTCCAAGTATGATAAACTCCCATTCTTGGAATTGAGAGCATTATGCACTACTAGGAAGTTGAAGACAGGCAAAAGTGCTAGCACCCAACACCTCAGGGAGGTGTTACTAGCTGATGATCTCAGCAGGCCCCTAGGGTCTGAAGGGGTAGGCAAAGAGGGTGGGGCAGAAGATGAGGAAGGGGCCAGGGGTGAAGAAACCCAGGCCCCCCTCTGAAACTGGCCAGGAAGGTGAAAATGACCTTGTCCTGGAAAATCCAATTCCTCCTGTGGAGGAGGAGGAGGGAGAGGATCAGACTGACCTCCCTTTGTCCCCCAGGAAGAGTTCTGAGTGTGCCCAGAAGGTCTAGGTCTCCTTCTGAGGAGTCTAACCACTCTGACACCTCAATAGGGACCTCTGTCTCCTCTCATAGGAGGGAATCCTCTCATGAGAGGAGAAAGAGACTGATTCAATATGAGCAAGCTCAGCTTGAACTCAGGAAACAGCAATTGGCTATAGACAGGAGTCCCTAGATCTCTATAGAGAGAGACAAAAGTTGGGACTAGAGTCCCATGGTGGCAGCAGTTTCCCAAAGATAGGGAAAGGTCTTATGACCATAGAAACCTGAGCAAGATTGTCCCTCCCTACCAGAGTGGGGATGACATCCACAAGTGGATAACTGCTCTAGAGAGGGCCTGTAAAGTACAGAGGGTCCCTCAGGAGCAGTGGGCAGCAATCTTGTGGCTCTCCTTTGCAGACAAAGGTAGAGACAAGCTCCTCACTGTTAGAGAGGAAGATGCTGATAATTACAAAGTCTTGAAGAGTGCTCTAATTGATGGGTTTGGCCTAACCACTGAACAATACAGGTTAAAGTTCAGGGATACCCAAAAAGCACAGACTCAAGACTGGGTGGACTTTGTTGATTGTTCTGCCAAGGCTCTGGAAGGTTGGTTATTGGGCAGAAAGGTATGTGACTTCACAGGATTGTACAATCTGATAATGAGGGAGCAGATTCTTAATAACTGTCAAAATCAGCTGTTGCATCAGCACCTGGTAGACTCTGATCTGACCTCTCCCCAAGAATTGGGAAAGAAGGCAGACAAATGGGTCAAAACCAGGGTGAAGCAGAAGGTACAGAACCAAGGTGGTGACCCTAAGAAGCAAGATTCGAAAACCTCTGATAAGGGTGGGGAGAAGGGTAAAGATCAAAAGTCTTCCCAAGGCCCCCAAAAATCTTCTTCAGGTGGGGATTCCCAGTCTACCAAAGGGAAAGGCCAAAGGAAACCATGGTGCAAGGTCTGTAAGCAAAGACCCACTGGACCAGTGATTGCACCAAGTCCAAAGACTCGACTCCAGCCCCCACCAATGCCCCTAAGGCACCTGCTCCCCCTAGTGCAGTTACAGTTGGTGGCGGGACTACACAAGCCAAGGGTTTAGTAGGGTTGACCCTGGGTAAAGAGATGAGCTCTGACCGAGTCAGAGAACTCACTCAGGCTGTCCTAGTCTGTGATGGAGGCATGGATATGACCTCCTCTGTGAGTCCCAGTAATCTGGGCAAGTACAGACAACAGCCTTTAATCAATGGAAGAGAGGCTTTGGCATTTAGGGACACAGGGGCAAGTGTCACCATGGTGACACAAGACCTTGTGAATCCTGGGCAGATTATACTTGGTGAAATGTACCAAGTGACCAATGCTAGCAACGTCAGAACAGACCATACTCTGGCAGTTGTTAACTTCTCCTGGGGAGGGGTAACTGGCCTTAAGAAGGTTGTGGTAAGTGCAGACCTACCCGTTGAATGCTTGCTTGGCAATGACTTAGAAACTTCAGCTTGGGCAGAAGTGGAGCTCAGGACCCATGCAGAAATGCTGGGCATCCCTGCAGATGTGTTTGCTGTGACCAGGTCACAAGCCAAAATGTCTAGCACTGAACAGGCCTTGGATTCTGGAATAATGGACCAAGTGCCTTCCAAGAAGAGGAGTAGTAGGGTAAAGGCAGTGCCTTCCCCTTGGCTCAGAAGGAAGATCAGTCCCTTGAGGGGGATGATCTCAGTCCTGAGGAAGGAACTGTCCCAGAGGAGCTTGAACCTGACCAGGTTGAGTTCTTGGGGACAGGGGGACCTTCCAGGGCAGATCTGAGCCAGGAGCAGCAGAGCTGCCCCTCTCTTGAACCCCTCAGACAGCAAGCTGCTGCTGAGGCTGCTGGGAAAGCTAGTGGTCCCCATACTGTGTATTGGGATGATGGACTCTTGTACTCAGAGTGTAGAGACCCCAAGCCTGGTGCTACCAGGAGGTTGGTTATACCTCTGAAGTTCAGGGGCTTCCTATTGACCCTAGCCCATGACATTCCCTTAGCAGGTCACCTGGGCCAGAACAAGACTTGGGACAGAATTGTCCCTCACTTTCACTGGCCCCACATGTCTGAAGACACCAAGGAGTTTTGTCGCTCCTGTGTAACCTGCCAGGCCAGTGGCAAGGCAGGTGGCACTACAAAGGCCCCCTGATACCACTACCTGTGGTGGGGTTCCCTTTGAAAGGGTGGGGATTGACATTGTTGGTCCCATGGATCCCCAAACAGCATCTGGGCACAGGTTTATCCTGGTGGTAGTGGATCATGCCACCAGGTACCCAGAGGCTATTCCCCTTAGGACCACTACAGCACCTGTGGAGGCAAGAGCCCTCCTGGGAATTTTCTCAAGAGTGGGCTTCCCTAAGGAGGTTGTATCAGACAGGGGTGCTAACTTTATGTCTGGATACTTAAAAGCAATGTGGAAGGAGTGTGGAGTGACTTACAAGTTCACCACACCCTATCACCCACAATGCAATGGTTTAGTTGAGAGATTCAACAAAACCTTGAAGGGCATGATTAAAGGGCTCCCAGAAAAGCTTAGGCAAAGATGGGACATACTCTTGCCCTGCCTTTTATTTGCATACAGGGAGGTGCCTCAAAAGGGGGTTGGCTACAGCCCTTTTGAACTTTTGTTTGGTCACCCTGTCAGGGGTCCATTGTGCTTGGTGAAGGAAGGATGGGAGTTACCTCTCAAGCTCCCCAAAGCAAGACATAGTGGACTATGTACTTGGTCTCCGCTCCCGGATGGCTGAGTATATGAAAAGGCAACTAAAAACCTTGAGGCTAGCCAGGAACTTCAAAAAGCCTGGCATGACTAAAAGGCTGTACTGACTGTTTACCAGCCAGGACAGAAGGTGTGGGTGTTGGAGCCAGTGGCCCCAGCAGCTCTCCAAGACAAATGGAGTGGACCCCATACCATTGTTGAACAGAAGGGTGAGGTTACCTATTTGGTGGACCTAGGAACACCCAGGAGTCCCCACAGGGTTCTCCATGTCAACAGGTTAAAACCATATGTGGACAGGGCAGACATGGGCTTGCTCATGGCTACTGATGAGGGACAGGAGGAAGAGAGTGACCCACTCCCTGACCTGCTCTCACAGAACCCTGATGATGGGTCAGTGGATGGTGTAGCCTTGGCAGCAGCCTCACTACCCAGCAGCAGACTGATTGCTCAATCAGTTCAGACACATATTCTCACTGACACCCAGTCAGACTACCTGGTGCACTCATGAAGTGGACACTGGGGACAGTCTGCCTATTAAAAATAAGATTTATAGGCAACCTGACCATGTCAGGGACTGTATCAGGACAGAAGTCCAGAAGATGTTGGATTTGGGAGTTATTGAACCCTCAGATAGCCCTTGGGCTAGTCCAGTGGTCCTTGTGCCAAAACCTCACACCAATGGTGGGAAAAGAGAGATGAGGTTTTGTGTGGACTACAGGGGTCTCAATGCAGTCACTAGGACTGATGCCCATCCAATACCAAGGGCAGATGAGCTAATAGACACTTTGGCCTCAGCCAAGTATCTAAGCACATTTGACCTGACAGCTGGCTACTGGCAGATCAGACTAGCTGATGATGCAAAGCCAAAGACAGCATTCCCAACCCTAGTGGGCATTATCAATTTGTGGTGATGCCCTTTGGTCTGAAGAATGCACCTGCCACTTTTCAGAGGTTGGTGAATACAGTCCTTACAGGTCTGGAAGCCTATAGTGCAGCATATCTAGATGATATTGCTGTCTTTAGCTCCACCTGGGAGGATCACCTGGTCCACCTCAGAAATGTTTTGCAGGCCCTGCAGAAAGCAGGCCTGACTATCAAGGCCACCAAGTGCCAGATAGGGCAGAGTCAGGTTGTGTACCTGGGCCACCTTGTGGGTGGAGGCCAGGTTCAACCACTGCAGAGCAAGATCCAGACCATCATGGACTGGACTGCTCCAACTACCCAGACTCAGGTGAGAGCCTTCTTAGGCCTGACTGGGTACTATAGGAGATTTGTCAAGGGGTATGGATCAATAGTGACACCCCTGAATGACTTAACTTCCAAGAAAATGCCCAAAAAGGTTCAGTGGACAGTTAGCTGTCAAAAGGCATTTGATGACCTGAAGCAGGCCATGTGCACTGCTCCCATTCTACAGAGTCCTGATTACTCCAAGAAGTTCATTGTTCAAACTGATGCATCTGAATTGGGGGTAGGGGCTGTACTGTCACAATTGAATGATGAAGGTCAGGATCAGCCAGTAGCTTTCATTAGCAGAAGGCTGACCCCTAGAGAGAAACGTTGGTCAGCCATTGAGAGGGAGGCCTTTGCTGTGGTCTGGGCTCTGAAGAAGTTGAGGCCATACTTGTTTGGTACTCATTTCCTTGTTCAAACAGACCATAAGCCCCTCTTATGGCTAAAACAAATGAAGGGTGAAAACTCCAAACTGCTTAGGTGGTCCATTTCCCTACAGGGGATGGACTTCACAGTGGAACATAGACCTGGGAGTAACCATGCCAACGCAGATGGACTCTCTAGGTACTTCCACTTAGAACATGAAGACTTAACTGGGAAGGTTAGTTTAATGTCCCTACGTTTGGGGGGGGGGTTGTGTAGGAGAGTAGGATCTGCTTCACATGGGTACCCCCACTTTTTGCTGATGCTTCACTGTTTTTCGACCTTAGTCTGGCTGGGGCCCTGCTAATCAGAACCCCAGCCTAGCTGCTTCCTCTCTAAAATGGTTTCCATGTGCCTTAGGCACATCTCTGATTGGAATCTGGAGTGCCCTTATAAGTCCCTAGTATATGGTATACTATGTACCCAGGGCCTAGGTACCTCAGAGGCCTACCAGGGGCTGCAGCATGTATTGTGCCACCCCTGGAAGGCCATCCAAAATGACACCACAGGTCTGCTACTGCAGCCTGGGTAAGGTGGTGCATGCACCCCTTACTGTGATATACGCTACCTATATCACTACATACATACACACATATAAACCTATAAGTCACTCCTATGGCAGGACTTATCAATCCTGAAGGCAGAGTGCGTGGTTCCTATGTGAGAGGGTGCCCCTGCATGAGCAGGGCCCCTCTGCAGCATTCGGAGACCCTTCTCTGATGCTGTTTGTAGTGCAGCCTGACCATATACTCTTAAGCGCATTATAACCTCGCGTTAAATGCTAACTTTGGGATGGCTGCACGGAAACATGTCGTGTTTGGTGTCAAACATCTTGGAATACTACCCCCGCCAGTTCTGGCGGTGGGGGTAGCATTCCACCCTTCTAGAGGGAGAGACATGTACACACCGGTATACCCGGTACTGACTTTCCAGAGCCCTGGCATCACAAAATGGATGCCGCTGCCACAGACACGAGTCTGGCCTCCTGCTGTTGACCGAAACTCCAGCAGGGGAGGCCTGGACAATAGGTTTCCTGTCCCAGGGAGGTGTGACCACCTCCCCAGACAGGATAGTGTGTATTGGGGCTGGGCGGGAGCACTCTCTGGTGCTTTGAAGTCCTGCACTGGGGGCACATTTGGTGTCCCTGTGCATACCCCAGTTCAAACCGGCTCAGGGGCTTCCAGCGCCTGCTCTGGCGCGAAACTGGACAAAGGGAAAGGGGTGTAACCACCCCTCTGCCCTGACCCTCCCATAGGTGGGGCAACAGAGTATGTCCAACCCCCTACCTTAGTATAAGTATGGGACCCCAGTCCTTAGGACTTTAGATTAACCTGGACGAAACTCTGACTCAGAATCCTGGACCTTCGACGCTCTACTTCAAGATTAGAGGACTGAAGAATCTCCCTTGGGGTCAAGGAGTGACTCCCTGCTTGGCAGGCACCAAAGAAGCAATTGTCCGGTCTGCATTGCTGAAGCTCCCGCCGGACGCCGAAGTCTTTGCATCACCAGAGGTGGATTTCCAGACTTCCCCGAGGCTGCCCTGAGTCCCCAGCAAAGCCGAGGCCCGTAGCTGTCGTGGGTAACGTGGAACCGTGACCCCTGGACACCGATTGCATTTGCAAGTGCATCCTCTTCTGGGTATCCCACAAAGTCGTGCTTTGGGCTCAGAGTAGCCCCTGCCTCCAGCAACAACTGCACCGAAGACCACTGGCCTCCACTCCAGGAGTGTCCTGTGAGCCAGCTCCACGTGCGTCGACTCGAAGCTCCTTTGCTGTCGCTAGTCCGTTGGCTAGTAGGCCCTCCCAAAGGCCAATCTTCTTCTGCTAGGGCTCCCTGGTTGCTCCAGGCGTGTCCTGACTTACCCTTGCTGGGTGAGTCCCACAGACCTTGCTGGTCTGCAACATCGTCCTTCTTCTATTTCCACAAGACTTGCCGTTGCCAAGGCTTGTTGGGTCCAATCCGGTCGCCGACACCCCTGCAATCGACAGACGTTGTGGGACAGCTCGAATCCAGCTCCTGGTTGTCGTCGATGCCTCCTGGACCTCGTGGCTGAAGAGTCAAGACAACCGTCAACCTACCTGAAGCACTCAACATCGGTGGGCATCTGCTCATCGCCTTCCTGGTCACTGGCTAGTGACCCAGACTCTGTTCCCTCTGCTTTCAGGTTCTTCAGATCTCCGATCCACCTTTGGATCCACCCGAACACTTTCGACTTGGCCGCCAGCAGCACTTTGCAGCAGATCGCCATTGAAAGCGACGACGAAACCCGACCCCGAAAGACACCTATGCACCTGGCTCCCCTGGGTGAGGTAACTCGAGTACTCCGGTGCTCCCGTGGGTATTGACACTAGAACAGCCTAGTTCTCAAAGGGTTTGCTCCAAGTCCTCCTCTAAGTGTCCCTTTTCTTTTAAATTCAAATCGCGACTTTCCCCATAGAAGTTAATGGTTATTCGCGGCTGTGTTCATACACTGCACGCGTCCCCCGTGGGTCCCCTGTGTCACTACCTTGGGTGGTTCCTTGTGGTCCAAGCACTTCTACAGGCTCTAGGCCCTGTGTCTAGCTCAGTCGTGGTTCTTATACCACTTTATTGGTATATGGTTTGGTACGCCCCTAGGGCTCAAACGTGTATTTGTGCTATTACTGTAGATAACTAACTTATAATTTATGTACTTCGAACTCTAGCCTCATAAAGAGACTAGAGGGGTGTGTTTAGCAATAAATACATATATTTTGAATATATACCTGGTGTGGTCCTCTTTCATTTGGTCACTCAAGAGATTATAGACTGGTAAAACAAGCTGCTTTACATTCCTTCAAGACTTAGCCTGAAGGCTGCTCTCCATAGCTACCACTAGGATAGCTTTCAATAAAGGTTGTCTTTAACCTATCTCCAATAAGGGGTTGTTTGGACTGGTGCAAGGTGCCCACTATAATTAGTGGACAGCATATGCCAGGCCAACTTCTCACACCCTCTTCCCTCTTTCTGCACGTCTCTTGCCTCTTTCTGCTCCTCTGTTCCTTCTTTCTGTACCTATTTTGTTTCTTTCTGCAGCTCTCTTGCTTCTTTCTGCACCTCCTTGTGTCTTTCTCCACCTCTCTTCCCTCTTTCTGCAACTCTGTTGCCTCTTTCTGCACCTCTGTTCCTTCTTTCCGCACTTCTGTTGTTTCTTTCTGCACCTCTCTTCCCTCGTTTTGCACCCCTCTTGCCTCTTTCTACACCCTTCTTCCCTCTTTGTGCAACTCTCTTGCCTCTTTCTGCACCTCTCTTTCCTCTTTCTGCAGCTCTGTTGCTTCTTTCTGCACTTCTCTTGCTTCTTTCTGGAACTGTCTGAATTCTTTCTGCACCCCTTGTGCCTCTTTCTGCACAGCTCCTCCCTCTTTCTGCACCGCTCCTGCCTCTTTTTGCACCTCTGTTCCTTCTTTCTGCACTTCTTTTGTTTCTTTCTGCACTTCTCTTGCTTCTTTGTGCACCCCTCTTGCCACTTTCTCCACCCCTCTTCCCCTTTCTGCTTGTCTGTTGCTTCTTTTTGTACTTCTCTTCCCTCTTTCTCCCCCCTCTTCCCACTTTCCGCACCTCTGTTGCTTCTTTCTGCACTTCTCTTGCTTCTTTCTGCACCCCTTGTGCCTCTTTCTGCACCGGTCTTCCCTCTTTCTACACCCCTATTGCCTCTTTCTGCACCTCCGTTTCTTCTTTCTGCACTTCTTTTATTTATTTCTGCACCTCTCTTGCTTCTTTTTGCTATCCTTTTGCCTCTTTCTCCACCTCTCTTCCCCATTTCTGCATCTCTGTTGCTTCTTTCAAAACTTCTCTTGTTTCTTTCTCTACCCCTCCCTCTTTCTGCACCTCTGTTGCTTCTTTCTGCACCTCTGTTGCTTCTTTCTGCACTTTTCTTTCTTCTTTCGGTGCCTCTCTTGCTTATTTCTGCACCCCTCTTCCTTCTTTCTGCACCTCTTTTACCTGTTTCTACAAATCTCTTGCCTCTTTCTGTACTTCTCTTGCCTCTTTCTGCACCTCTGTTTTATCTTTCTGCACTTCTGTTGCCTCTTTCTGCACCCCTCTTGCCTCATTCTGCACCCCTCTTCCCTCGTTCTGCACCCCTCTTGCATCTTTCTGTACCCTTCCTCCCTCTTTGTGCAACTCTCTTGCCTCTTTCTGCACCTCTCTTTCTGCACCCCTCTTGCCTCATTGTGCACATCTGTTCCTTCTTTCTGCACTTCTTTTGTTTCTTTCTGCACCTCTCTTGCTTCTTTCTGCACCCTTGTGCCTCTTTCTGCAGCCTTCTTCCCTCTTTCTGCACCTCTCTTGCCTCTGTTTGCACCCCTGTTCCCTCTTTCTGCACAGCTCCTGCCTGTTTCTGTACCTCTGTTACTTCTTTCTGCACTTCTCTTGCTTCTTTCTGCACCACTCTTGCCTCATTCTGCAGCTCTGTTGCTTCTTTCTGCACTTCTCTTGCTTCTTTCTGCACCTCTCTGGCTTCTTTCTGCACCCCTCGTGCCTCTTTCTGCACCCCTCTTTCCTCTTTCTGCACCCCTCCTGCATCTTTCTGCACCTCTGTTCCCTCTTTCTGTACCCCTTTTGCCTGTTTCTGCAACTTTCTTGCCTCTTTCTGCAGTTCTCTTGCCTTCTTCTTCACCACTGTTGCTTATTTCTGCACTTCTCTTGCCTCTTTCTGCACCCCTCTTGCCTCTTTCTGCACCTCTCTTGCCTCTTTCTAGACCTCTCTTGCCTCTTCTTGCACCCCTGTTCCCTCTTTCTGCACCTCTCCTGCCTGTTTCTGCACCTCTGTTGCTTCTTTCTGCACTTCACTTGCTTCTTTCTGCACCCCTCTTGCTTCTTTCTGCAGCTATGTTGCTTGTTTCTGCACTTCTATTGCTTCTTTCTGCACCTTTCTGGCTTCTTTCTGCACACCTCGTGCATCTTCCTGCACCCCTCCTCCCTCTTTCTGCACCCCTCCTGCCTCTTTCTGCACCTCTGTTCCTTCTTTCTGCACTTCTTTTGTTTCTTTCTGCACTTCTCTTGCTTCTTTCTCCACCCCTCTTCCCCCTTTCTGCATGTCTGTTGCTTCTGTGAGAAGTTGGCCTGGTATATGCTGTCCACTATTTAAAGTGGGCACCTTGTACCAGTCCAAACAACCCCTTATGGAGATAGGTTAAAGACAACCTTTAGTGAAAGCTATCCTAGTGGTAGCTATCGAGAGCAGCCTTCAGGCTAAGTCTTGAAGGAATGTAAAGCAGCTTGTTTTACCAGTCTATAATCTCTTGAGTGACCAAATGAAAGAGGACCACACCAGGTATATATTTAAAATATATGTATTTAGTCTTAAACACACCCCTCTAGTCTCTTTATGAGGCTAGAGTTCGAAGTACATAAGTTACAAGTCAGTTATCAACAGCAATAGCACAAATACACGGTTGAGCCCTAGGGGCGTACCAAACCATATACCAAAAAAGTGGTATAAGAACCATGACTGAGCTAGACAGAAGGCTTAGAGCCTGTAGAAGTGCTTGGACCCCAAGGAACCACCCAAGGTAGTGACACAGGGGACCCACGGGGGACGCGTGCAGTGTGAGAACACAGCTGCGAGCCACCGTTGACTTCTATGGGGAAAGTCGCGGTTGGGTTTTTAGAAGAAAAGGACACTTAGAGGAGGACTTGGAGCAAACCCCTTTAGAACTAGGCAGTTCTAGAGTCAATACCCACGGGAGCACAGTAGTACTCGAGTTACCTCACCCAGGGAAGCCGGGTGAATAGGTGTCTTTTGGCGTCGGGTTTCGTCATCGTTTTCAATGGCGATCTGCTGCAGCAGGCTGCTGGCGACCAAGTCGAAAGTGTCCGGGTGGATCCAAGAGTGGATCGAAGATCTGAAGAACCTTAAAGCAGAGGGGACAGAGTCTGGGTCACTAGCCAGTGACCAGGAAGGTGATGAGCAGATGCCCACCGATGTCGGGTGCTTCAGGTAGGTTGATGGTCATCTTGACTCTTCAGCCACGAGGTCCAGGAGGTGTTGTTGACAACCAGGAGCTGGATTCGAGCTGTCCCACAAAGTCTGTCGATTGCTGGTGTGTTGATGACTGGATTGGACCCAACAAGCCTTGGCAATGGCAAGTCATGTGGAAACAAAGAAAGGACGTTTTTGCAGACCAGCAAGGTCTGGGGGACTCACCCAGCAAAGGTAAGTCAGGGCACGTCTAGAGCAACCAGGAAAGCCCAAGCAGAAGAAGAGTTACCTTCAGGAGGGCCCACTAGCCAATGGACTAGCGACTGCAAAGGAGCCTCAAGTGGACACACTTGAAGCTGGCTCACAGGACACTCATGGAGTGGAGGCCAGTGATCTTCAAAGCAGTTGGTGCTGGAGGCGGGGGATATTTGGAGCCCAAAGCACAACTTCGTGGAAGACTAGGAAGAGGATGCACTTGCAAAAGTTCTTGGTGTCCAGGGGTCACGGTTCCACATTATCCACAACAGCTACGGGCCTCAGCTTCACTGGGGACTCAGGGCAGCCTCGCGGAAGTCTGGAAATCCACCTCTGGTGATGCAATGACTTTGGCGTCCGGCGGGAGCTTCAGCGATGCAGACCGGACAATTGCTTCTTAGGTGCCTGCCAAGCAGGGGAGTCACTCCTTGACCCCAAGGGAGATTCTTCAGTCCTCTAATCTTGAAGAGGAGCGTCGAAGGTCCAGGATTTGGCTTCAGAGTTTCGTCCAGGATAATCTAAAGTCCTAAGGACTGGGGTCCCATACTTATACTAAGTTAGGGGGTTGGATATTCTCTGGGGACCCACCTATGGGAACGTCAGGGAAGAGGGGTGGTTACACCCATTCCCTTTGTCCAGTTTCATGCCAGAGCAGGGGCAGGTAGCCCCTGCAACTGGTTTGAACTGGACTATGCAGAGGGACACCAAATGTGCCCCAGTGCTGGTCTTCAAAGCACCAGGGAGTGCTCCCGCCCAGCCCCAATACACATTATCCTGTCTGGGGAGGTGGTTACACCTCCCTGCGACAGGAAACCTATTGTCAAGGCCTCCCCTGCCGGAGTTTCGGTCAGCAGCAGGAGGCCAGACCCGTGTCTGTGGCAGCGGCATCCATTTTGTGATGCCAGGGCTCTGAAAAGATGATACCGGGTATGCCGGTTGTTAGAAATGGGATCTCTAGTTGGCAAGGGCTTGCACCTTTGTCCAAGTAGGGACCCTTCTTCCTAGTCAGGGTAAGGGTTGTTACACTCATGAAGTAACCCCTGCTCACCCTCGTGGTAGCTTGGCACGAGCAGTCAGGCTTAATTCAGAGGCAGTGTGTAAAGCATTTGCACATAACCAACAGTAATACAGTGTAAGCACTACAAACGGACACCACACCAGTTTAGAAAAATAACCAATATTTTATATACTCAAGACAAGACCAATTACGACAAAAATCCACAATACTATACTTTGCGAATGAATGCTTGATACGGTAACTTCTTCTTTGCCGGAATAGCACAAAAGCAAAGTTCGTACGAGTCGGTAGCTCCGTCCGAGCCTACCGCGATGCTGAAAACCACAGAGTCTAACAGTTCCAGCCGACCGCGTCGATACGGGCCAGCAGAGTCGTGAACAGACTCGGTTACAGTACCTTCTCGTTGTGGCTGGTACGGAGTGTACGAGCCGGTCGGCGTTCGTCGCGGTTGCGGTGCAAGACGGAGCGATGCAAGGTGCGGTGTCCCTCGATGCGGTGCAGGCAGCGGCTCGATGAGCGTCGTGCAGACGGAGTCGGTGAGTCCAAGGCGTGCGATGCAGGGCGAGACGGTGCTCGATGCGGTGCTGACAGGTTGCGATGCAGGCGACCTAGCCGGAGTGCGGGAGCTGGCGTCGGACAGCGGTGCGAGTCGGAGCGGTGCGTCGCAAACGTGCGAGCGGTGCCCCAAATGCGGTGCGGTCACAACTCTTGAGCCAGTTGCAGCGACCTCGTCGGTCGGGTCCGGTTGGTTCAGAGAAGCGATGCGATGCGAACTGCGGTGCCCACAGGTCACGGTGCAAGCAGCGGCTCGATGTTGGCGGCGTCGGACGTCGCCCACGGTGAGACCAGGGTTGCGATGCGGGGCGATGCGGTCTGCGGTGCAAACAGGTCACCGGCCAGGGATGGATTCGGTTGACGGAGTCGGTTGCGGTTCCCTTCCTCTGTGGCAACTGAAACAGCGTTCCAGAAGCGGTACCCAGAGGCTTGTGAAGTCTTTGTAGTCCCTGAGACTTCTTAACAGGAGGCCAGCTCGGTTTCAGGCCCTTGGAGATACTCAGCACAAGTTTGTAGAAAGTTCAGTCCAGTCCTTTCACTGCCCAAGGCAGAAGCAGCAGCTGCAGGCCAACCCAACAAAGCAACAACACAGCAAAGGGGCAGTACTCCTCCTGGCAGCTCTTCCAGCTCTTCGTCTTGGCAGGTTCCTTGATTCCAGCGAGATCTAAATTCATGGGGTCAGGGCCCCAATATTTATATCCCAAATCCCTTTGTTCTCTGAAGGCAGAGAGGCCTTTGCCTAGTCCAAACCAGTTCTGGAGCACTTTGTTGACAAGTCTCCGTCCCTTCTTTCAGTGAGTAGGCCAGGGACATCAGACGCACCACAGGAGGTGGAGCCAGCATTGTGGAGGGAAGGCACTGTCCTATTCAGGGCCCAGGTGCGACCCCTCCCACCCATCTACATGTAGATCGTGCTTTACAGCCCTGTGCTGACTCACCCTGTCTCCTGGCATCCCCCAGCCCCTGTCACTCACATTCCAGACAAGGAATACACAACCTCGCAGAGGCAGGCTTGGATGGTTAGACAAGAAAATACCCACTTTCTAAAAGTGGTATTTTCAAACACAGAATGTTAAAACCAACTTCACTAAAAGCTGCATTTTATCATTCTGAGTCCAGGCATACTAAACTCGAATTTCTACCATGTTCCCGGGGTCAGTTAGGATTATAAGCTGTAATAATCAAAACTGCCCATTCTGGCCTAGGGGAACAGGTAGCCTTGCAATAGTGAAAAACGAACTAGGCTGTAATTCACTATCAGGACATGCCGCACACACCCGGGCATGTCCTACCTTTCGCATACACCGCACCCTGCCCACAGGGGTACCTTGGGCCTACCTTAGGGGTGACTAACATGTAGCAAAGGGAAGGTTTAGGGACTTGCAAGTGTGTGCACTTGCCAAGTCGACATGGCAGCCCCAGGCTGCGCACGGGCTCTGCGATGGCAGGCCCGAGTTACACTTTACGGGCTGTTTGCGTGGGTGGCACAATCCAGTGCTGCAGCCCACCAACAGCATTTGGTCTATAGGCCCTGGCACTCGCAGTGCACTTTACAAGGGACTGACACATAAACCAAATAGGCCAATCATGGAAACACCAATCCATAACACATTTTATACAGGAGCACTTGCACTTTCCCACTGGACCGCAGTGAGGAAAGTGCGCAGAATCATTACACCAGCAAAAACAGAGTCAAAACCGGGAGGTCAGAAAGCAAAAAGTCAGGGGAAACACGCCAAAAGATTCCAAGTCTAACACATGTCCCCTCCAGCTGAAAGTAGGGAGAACTACCCAACCCCATTGGAGTTCTCCTCACTAAGGCGGAAGAACCTGGACAGACCATCTGCGTTGGCGTGTTCTGTACCAGGACGGTGCTCCACCGTAAAGTCCATTCCCTGTAGGGAGATGGACCACCTCAGCAGTTTTGGATTCTCACCCCTCATTTGCATCAACCATCTGAGGGGCCTGTGGTCTGTCTGAACCCGGAAGTGAGTCCCAAACAGGTATGGTCTCAACTTCTTCAGTGCCCAGACCACAGCAAAAGCTTCCCTTTCTATGGCACTCCACCTCTGTTCCCTGGGAAGTAGTCTCCTGCTAAGGAAGACTACAGGCTGATCCAGGCCCTCTTCGTTCAGTTGTGAGAGCACCGCTCCCACACCATGCTCTGAAGTGTCAGTCTGCACGACGAATTCCTTGGAGAAGTCAGGTGCCTTGAGCACGGGCGCCGTGCACATGGCTGCCTTCAGGGCATCAAAAGCTTTCTGGCAGGACTCAGTCCAGATCACTTTCCTGGGCTGCCTCTTAGAGGTCAGCTCTGTTAAGGGGGCAACGATGGTGCCATAGCCCTTAACAAATCTCCTATAGTAACCGGTGAGACCTAAGAAGGCTCTCACCTCTGTCTGGGTCTTGGGGGTTCCCAAGCCAGAATGGTGTCAATCTTGGGTTGTAGGGGCGCCACCTGGCCGCTTCCTACCTGGTGTCCCAAGTACACCACAGAACCCTGCCCGATCTGGCACTTACTGGCCTTGATCGTGAGGCCTGCACCTTGCAGAGCCCTCAACACTTTCTCAAGGTGCTGTAAATGTTCTTCCCAGCTGGAACTGAACACAGCAATGTCATCCAGGTAGGCGGTACTGAAATCCTCCAGCCCAGCCAACACCTGATTGCCCAACCTCTGAAAGGTGGCAGGGGCATTCTTCAACCCAAAGGGCATCACCCGGAATTGGTAATGACCTTCTGGGGTTGAGAACGCTGATCTCTCCTTGGCCCCATCGGTTAAGGCAATCTGCCAGTACCCAGACGTCAAATCAAACGTGCTGAGGAACCGGGCAGCTCCCAACCGATCAATGAGCTCATCAGCTCTGGGGATGGGGTGCGCGTCAGTCCTGGTGACGGCATTGAGCCCACGGTAGTCCACACAAAACCGGAGTTCTGGAGTGGCACCGGGCGCCGCAGCCTTTGGGACCAAGACCACTGGGCTGCCCCAAGGACTGTGGGAGGGCTCAATCACCCCTAACGCCAACATCTTAGAGACCTCCTCCTTGATGCTGGCTCTGACCCGGTCAGTCAACCTGTAAATCTTGTGCTTCACAGGAGGGCTGTCACCAGTGTCCATGTCATGGGTACACCAGTGAGTAACACCGGGAGTCAGAGAGAACAGTGGGGCGAACTGTCCCAACAACTGGCGACAGTCCCCCTGCTGCTCCTGAGTCAGAGTAGGGGAGAGGATCACACCCTCTACTGACCCATCATGCTCCTTGGTAGACAGGAGGTCAGGGAGAGGTTCACTCTCCTCTTCCACCCCATAATCTGTCGCCAAGAGCATACTCACTTCGGACCTCTCGAAGTGGAGCTTGAGGCGGTTCACGTGAAGGACCCTCAAAGGGTTCCTTGGAGCCTGCAAATCCACCAGGTAGGTGACGTCACTTTTGCGCTCCTTTACCTCATATGGCCCAGTCCACTTGTCCTGCAAGGCACAAGGTGCCACTGGGGCCATGACCCACACTTTTTGCCCAGGTTGAAATTCGACCAGAGTGGCATTCTGGTCATACCATCTCTTCATTTCTTCCTGGCTTGCTTCTAGGTTCGCCTGAGCGAGTTTCCTGAAGCGGGCAGTTTGGTTTCTAAAGGCCAGCATGTAGCTAAATACATCCTGGGGAGTTTTCCTGGGAGCTGCCTCCCAGCCTTCCTTTACCAAACTCAGAGGTCCTCTGACAGGGTGGCCATACAGGAGCTCAAGGGGCTGTACCCAAGAGACTTCTGAGGCACCTCCCTGTATGCAAAGAGTAGGCATGGCAAGAGGACGTCCCACTTACGCCTCATGGGTTCTGTTAGACCCTTGATCATGCCTTTCAAGGTCTGGTTGAATCTCTCCACCAGACCGTTTCCTTGTGGGTGGTAAGGAGTGGTGAACTTGTAGGTTACACCACACTCCTTCCACAGGGATGTCATATACTTGGATATGAAATTGGTCCCCCTATCAGAAACCACCTCTCTGGGGAATCCCACACGGGAAAAGATCCCCATTAACGCCCGGCCCACCACTGGCGCCGTCGTTGTCCTGAGAGGGATTGCCTCCGGGTACCGGGTGGCATGGTCCACCAAGACCAGGATGTACCTGTTGCCCATGGCTGTCTTGGGATCCAGTGGCCCACAATATCCATCCCTACCCTTTCAAAGGGTGTTCCAACAACAGGAAAAGGTTGGAGAGGAGCTTTGACCTTCCTCCCACTCTTACCACTTGCCTGGCAAGTTTGGCAAGACCTACAGTGTGCATCTGACTGCCTTCGCATTTGGGGCCAAAAGAAGTGGGTGACAAGCCTGTCAAAGGTCTTGTCCTGCCCCAAATGTCCTGCCAAAGGCACGTCATGAGCCAGACCCAGTAGGAAGGTCCTGAAGCGCTGGGGTACCACCAGCACACGGGCTGACCCAGGCTCAGCAACCTTAGGCTCACTGTATAGGAGACCACTCTCCCAGTAGATCAGATGTGACCCGGACTGATTACCAGCTGCCTGGTCTGTAGCGTGCCGCTGCAGACCCTCCAGAGTAGGGCACTCGCTCTGCTCCCTGCAGAACTCCTCCCTGGTGGGACCCCCCTCTTGCTGCCAATGGGTCAGCTCAGAGATGTCTCCCAGTTCGGCTACCTGCTCCCCTGTAGGCACTGGGGCGTCCCCCTCGAGGTCCGCCTCCTCCCAGTCCGTGGGAACTTCGGGGGCCGGTTTCCCGCGCCCCTGCCCTTTCTCTTGGCAGGGACTTGGGCCACTGTTTCAGGCTCCAAGTCCTCTTGATCACCCTTTCTGGCTGCCATTGACCGAGTAGACACGCATGCCCACTCTGGCAACCCAAGCATCTCCAAGTGAGACCTGAGCTCAACCTCCTTCCATGAGGACTGCTCCAGGTCGTTTCCTAGCAGACAATCTACAGGCATGGTAGGGCTCACAACCACCCTCAAGGGACCTGAGACCCCCCATTCAAAGGGAACCTGCGCCACCATACATTGGCGCTCTGAGTTGTCTACAGCAACTACTTGGTGGAATGCCCCGGGGACTACTTGCTTCTCAGACACCAGGTGACACCGGACTGAGGTCACACTGGCTCCAGTATCTCTGAGAGCCTCTACCCTGTTCCCAATAATGGTCACCCAGGTGCTATATTTCTTTGTGTTAGGGGCACCTGGTTTCCTGGGACCATCTCACTGTCCCCTAGTGAGACAAGGGTCATTTCTGCGGGATCCCCACCCTCCTGTGGGCACCCCTCCTCCCCAAGCGCTACACTAGCCAACACTTTGGACTGTCCACCAGTGGGCGGCTGTGTCCCCTTCGGGCACTTGGGGTCCCCCTTAAAGTGACCTACCTGGTCACATGCATAACACTTGCGGGGGCCGGTCTCAACAGGCTTCCCTGTAGAGACCCCTTTCTTCTTATCACCGGGGGGCTGGGAACCTTTACCCTGGGTACTAGTTTGGGGCCCTTTAGAGAACTCCTGTGCTTTACCCTTGTCCCCCCACCTTTCTGCTGGGGACCCTGCCCACCTTTGGCTGAGTCTCCCCAAACGCTTTCTTGTGGACCCTGGTACTCACCCAGCGGTCCGCTTCCATAGCAAGCTTCCTGGGGTCAGTTAGCTTACTATCAACTAGGTGCTGGCGCAGATCTGCAAAACATAGACTAGACAAGTGCTCCCATGCAATCAAGTTGTAGAGCCCCTGAAAATCTGTTACACTACTGCCCTTCACCCAACCATCCAGAGACCTGCAGAACACATCCACACATTCCACCCAAGTGTTGGCATCAGACTTCTTACTGGACCTGAACTGATCCCTGTACTTTTCAGGAGTAAGACCATACTTCGTGAGAAGGGCATCCTTCATGTCAGCATAGGTGAGGTGATACCCCTTACCCAAAGCTATCAGAGCATCCCTTGCTTCCTCAGGGAAAAGTGGCCACAATCCTGCTCCCCAATTCTCCTCAGGGACCCCATTCATGTGTATGGCTGCCTCATAACCCTGAAACCACCTTTGTATGTCATCCCTCTTCTTGAACTCCTTGCCTACGTTCTTGGGAATGTGCACAATCCTGTCTGCCTTTCTGGACGAATTGCTGCCACCATCTGAGCCTGACTTACTCCTATGTTCTAGCTCCTTCAGTTCTCTCTCATGCTCTAAGAGCATCTTCCTCTCCTCTATGGCCAATCTCTTCTCCTCCCGCTCACTCTCCAGCCTGAGCTTCTGCAGCTCAAACTGCCTTGCCTCCCGCCTGTCCTCCAGCTCCTCTGGGGACAGACTGCTGCTGCCTGACCTGGCGGGTTCCCCCTACCCAAAAGCACATCCACCCTGGAAATAGGCTCCTCCGCCTCCTCACTGAGATCACCAGGCTGCCCATTGGCATGTCTGGCTGCTACCCAGGCCCTCAGCGCCTTCTGTAGCTCCTCCTTCCTTGTGAGGCCTTTAATTTGGACTTTCAGGTTTTTACAAATCGCTCGTAGCTCCTTTACGGGGTAGGATTCCAACCTATCCTCCTCAAAGATAACTTCCAGAGATGCAACGGATGATGCAATTGATTCAGGCATGACAAAAGTAGTGAGTTGAAAACTGGCAAGATCAAAAATAGGCCAAAAGAAAAAGAACCAGTATGTGGTACGTAATGGTCTGCGATATGGTAGTAGTGCACACCAATCACTGTAAGTTAAGTGCAAACACAAGTCCTATCCTCACCGCTGACAACCAATGTTAGAAATGGGATCTCTAGTTGGCAAGGGCTTGCACCTTTGTCCAAGTAGGGACCCTTCTTCCTAGTCAGGGTAAGGGTTGTTACACTCGTGAAGTAACCCCTGCTCACCCTCGTGGTAGCTTGGCACGAGCAGTCAGGCTTAATTCAGAGGCAGTGTGTAAAGCATTTGCACATAACCAACAGTAATACAGTGTAAGCACTACAAACGGACACCACACCAGTTTAGAAAAATAACCAATATTTTATATACTCAAGACAAGACCAATTACGACAAAAATCCACAATACTATACTTTGCGAATGAATGCTTGATACGGTAACTTCTTCTTTGCCGGAATAGCACAAAAGCAAAGTTCGTACGAGTCGGTAGCTCCGTCCGAGCCTACCGCGATGCTGAAAACCACAGAGTCTAACAGTTCCAGCCGACCGCGTCGATACGGGCCAGCAGAGTCGTGAACAGACTCGGTTACAGTACCTTTCTCGTTGTGGCTGGTACGGAGTGTACGAGCCGGTCGGCGTTCGTCGCGGTTGCGGTGCAAGACGGAGCGATGCAAGGTGCGGTGTCCCTCTATGCGGTGCAGGCAGCGGCTCGATGAGCGTCGTGCAGACGGAGTCGGTGAGTCCAAGGCGTGCGATGCAGGGCGAGACGGTGCTCGATGCGGTGCTGACAGGTTGCGATGCAGGCGACCTAGCCGGAGTGCGGGAGCTGGCGTCGGACAGCGGTGCGAGTCGGAGCGGTGCGTCGCAAACGTGCGAGCGGTGCCCCAAATGCGGTGCGGTCACGACTCTTGAGCCAGTTGCAGCGACCTCGTCGGTCGGGTCCGGTTGGTTCAGTGAAGCGATGCGATGCGAACTGCGGTACCCACAGGTCACGGTGCAAGCAGCGGCTCGATGTTGGCGGCGTCGGACGTCGCCCACGGTGAGACCAGGGTTGCGATGCGAAGCGGGGCGATGCGGTCTGCGGTGCAAACAGGTCACCGGCCAGGGATGGATTCGGTTGACGGAGTCGGTTGCGGTTCCCTTCCTCTGTGGCAACTGAAACAGCGTTCCAGAAGCGGTACCCAGAGGCTTGTGAAGACTTTGTAGTCCCTGAGACTTCTTAACAGGAGGCCAGCTCGGTTTCAGGCCCTTGGAGATACTCAGCACAAGTTTGTAGAAAGTTCAGTCCAGTCCTTTCACTGCCCAAGGCAGAAGCAGCAGCTGCAGGCCAACCCAACAAAGCAACAACACAGCAAAGGGGCAGTACTCCTCCTGGCAGCTCTTCCAGCTCTTCGTCTTGGCAGGTTCCTTGATTCCAGCGAGATCTAAATTCATGGGGTCAGGGCCCCAATATTTATATCCCAAATCCCTTTGTTCTCTGAAGGCAGAGAGGCCTTTGCCTAGTCCAAACCAGTTCTGGAGCACTTTGTTGACAAGTCTCTGTCCCTTCTTTCAGTGAGTAGGCCAGGGACATCAGACGCACCACAGGAGGTGGAGCCAGCATTGTGGAGGGAAGGCACTGTCCTATTCAGGGCCCAGGTGCGACCCCTCCCACCCATCTACATGTAGATCGTGCTATTCAGCCCTGTGCTGACTCACCCTGTCTCCTGGCATCCCCCAGCCCCTGTCACTCACATTCCAGACAAGGAATACACAACCTCGCAGAGGCAGGCTTGGATGGTTAGACAAGAAAATACCCACTTTCTAAAAGTGGTATTTTCAAACACAGAATGTTAAAACCAACTTCACTAAAAGCTGCATTTTATCATTCTGAGTCCAGGCATACTAAACTCGAATTTCTACCATGTTCCCGGGGTCAGTTAGGATTATAAGCTGTAATAATCAAAACTGCCCGTTCTGGCCTAGGGGGAACAGGTAGCCTTGCAATAGTGAAAAACGAACTAGGCTGTAATTCACTATCAGGACATGCCGCACACACCCGGGCATGTCCTACCTTTCGCATACACCGCACCCTGCCCACAGGGGTACCTTGGGCCTACCTTAGGTGTGACTAACATGTAGCAAAGGGAAGGTTTAGGGACTTGCAAGTGTGTGCACTTGCCAAGTCGACATGGCAGCCCCAGGCTGCGCACGGGCTCTGCGATGGCAGGCCCGAGTTACACTTACGGGCTGTTTGCGTGGGTGGCACAATCCAGTGCTGCAGCCCACCAACAGCATTTGGTCTATAGGCCCTGGCACTCGCAGTGCACTTTACAAGGGACTGACACATAAACCAAATAGGCCAATCATGGAAACACCAATCCATAACACATTTTATACAGGAGCACTTGCACTTTCCCACTGGACCGCAGTGAGGAAAGTGCGCAGAATCATTACACCAGCAAAAATAGAGTCAAAACCGGGAGGTCAGAAAGCAAAAAGTCAGGGGAAACACGCCAAAAGATGCCAAGTCTAACACCGGTGTGTACATGTCTCTCCCTCTAGAAGGGTGGAATGCTACCCCCGCCGCCAGGACTGGCGGGGGGTAGTATTCCAAGGTGTTTGACACCAAACATGACATGTTTTGGTGCAGCCAGTCCAAAGTTAGCATTCTACCGCGAGGATATAATGCACTTAAGAGTATATGGTCAGGCTGTACCACAAACAGCATCAGAGGATGGACTCCAAACGCTGCAGAGGGGCTCTGCTCATGCAGGGGCACCCTCTCACATAAAAACCAAGCACTCTGCCTTCAGGATTGTTAAGGCCTGCCATAGGAGTGACTTATAGGTTTATATGTGTGTGCAATGGTAGTGATATAGGTAGCCTATATCACAGTAAGGGGGTGCATGCACCACCTTACCCATGCTGCAGGAGCAGACCTGTGGTGTCATTTTGTAGGGCCTCCCAGGGGTGGCATAATACATGCTTCAGCCCCTGGTAGGCCTCTGGAGTACCTATGCCCTGGGTACATAGTATACCATATACTAGGGACTTATAAGGGCACTCCAGGATCCAATCAAAGGTGTGCCTAAGGCACATGGAATCCATTTTAGAGAGGAAGCAGATAGACTGGGGCCCTGAATAGCAGGATCCCAGTCCAACTAAGTCATAAACCAGCAAAACACCAGGAAAAAAGTGAGGGCAACCATATAGTCAGATATCACCTTCCTACAGCTTCTTTCTGCACTTCTCTTGCCTCTTTCTCATCCCGCTTCCCACTTTCTGCACCTCTGTTGCTTCTTTCTGCAAATCACTTGATTCTTTCTGCACCCCTTGTGCCTCTTTCTGCACCACTCTTCCCTCTTTCTGCACCCCTATTGCCTCTTTCTGCACCTCCGTTCCCTCTTTCTGCACTTCTTTTATTTCTTTCTGCACCTCTCTTACTTCTTTTTGCTATCCTCTTGCCTTTTTCTCCACCTCTCTTCCCCTTTTCTGCATCTCTGTTGCTTCTTTCTAAACTTTTCTTGCCTCTTTCTCTACCCCTCTTGCCTCTTTCTGCACCTCTGTTGCTTCTTTCTGCACTTCTCTTTCTTATTTCAGCATCCTCTCTTGCTTATTTCTGCCCCCTCTTCCTTCTTTTTGCACCTCTTTTACCTGTTTCTACAACTCTCTTGCCTCTTGCTGTACTTCTGTTGCCTCTTTCTGCACCTCTGTTGCATCTTTCTGCACTTCTGTTGCCTCTTTCTGCACCCCTCTTGCCTCATTCTGCACCCCTCTTCCCTCGTTCTGCAGCCCTCTTGCCTCTTTCTGTACCCTTTTCCCTCTTTGTGCAACTCTCTTGCCTCTTTCTGCACCTCTCTTTCCTCTTTCTGCACCCCTCTTGCCTCTTTGTGCACCCTCGTGCCTCTTTCTGCAGTCTTCTTCCCTCTTTCTGCACCCCTCTTGCCTCTTTTTGCAGCCCTCTTCCCTCTTTCTGCACCTCTCCTGCCTGTTTCTGCACCTCTGTTGCTTCTTTCTGCACTTCTTTTGTTTCTTTCTGCACCTCTCTTGCTTCTTTCTGCACCCTCGTGCCTCTTTCTGTAGTCTTCTTCCCTCTTTCTGCACCTCTCTTGCCTCTTTTTGCAGCCCTCTTCCCTCTTTCTGCACCACTCCTGCCTGTTTCTGCACCTCTGTTGCTTCTTTCTGCACTTCTCTTGCTTCTTTCTGCACCCCTCTTGCATCTTTCTGCAGCTCTGTTGCTTCTTTCTACACTTCTCTTGCTTCATTCTGCACCTCTCTGGCTTCTTTCTGCACCCCTCTTGCCTCTTACTGCACCCCTCCACCCTCTTTCTGCACCCCTCCTGCCTCTTTCTGCACGTCTGACCTTCTTTCTGCACTTCTTTTGTTTCTTTCTGCACTTCTCTTGCTTCTTTGTGCACCCCTCTTGCCTTTTTCTACACCCCTCTTCCTCCTCTCTGCATGTCTGTTGTTTCTTTATGCACTTCTCTTGCCTCTTTCTCCTCCCCTCTCCCCTCTTTCTGCAACTTTGTTGCTACTTTCTGTACTTCTCTTGCTTATTTCTGCACCCCTCTTCCTTCTTTCTGCACCTCTTTTACCTGTTTCTACAAATCTCTTGCCTCTTTCTGTACTTCTCTTGTCTCTTTCTGCATCCCTGTTGCTTCTTTTTGCACATCACTTGATTCTTTCTGCACCCCTTGTGCCTCTTTCTGCACCGCTCTTCCCTCTTTCTACACCCCTATTGCCTCTTTCTGCACCTCCGCTCCTTCTTTCTGCACTTCTTTTATTTATTTCTGCAACTCTCTTACTTCTTTTTGCTATCCTCTTGCCTTTTTCTCCACCTCTCTTCCCCTTTTCTGCATCGCTGTTGCTTCTTTCTAAACTTTTCTTGCCTCTTTCTCTACCCCTCTTCCCTCTTTCTGCACCTCTGTTGCTTCTTTCTGCACTTCTCTTTCTTCTTTGGGCATCCTCTCTTGCTTATTTCTGCCCATTCTTCCTTCTTTTTGCACCTCTTTTACCTGTTTCTACAACTCTCTTGCCTCGTGCTGTACTTCTCTTGCCTCTTTCTGCACCTCTGTTGCATCTTTCTGCACTTCTGTTGCCTCTTTCTGCACCCCTCTTGCCTCATTCTGCACCCCTCTTCCCGTGTTCTGCACCCCTCTTGCCTCTTTCTGTACCCTTTTTCCCTCTTTGTGCAACTCTCTTGCCTCTTCCTGCACCTCTCTTTCCTCTTTCTGCACCCCTCTTGCCTCTTTGTGCACATCTGTACCTTCTTTCTGCAGTTCTTTTGTTTCTTTCTGCACCTCTCTTGCTTCTTTCTGCACCCTTGTGCCTCTTTCTGCAGTCTTCTTCCCTCTTTCTGCACCTCTCTTGCCTCTTTTTGCTGCCCTGTTCCCTCTTTCTGCACCTCTCCTGCCTGTTTCTGCACCTCTGTTGCTTCTTTCTGCACTTCTCTTGCTTCTTTCTGCACCCCTCTTGCCTCTTTCTGCAGCTCTGTTGCTTCTTTCTACAATTCTCTTGCTTCTTTCTGCACCTCTCTGGCTTCTTTCTGCACCCCTCTTGCCTCTTACTGCACCCCTCCTCCCTCTTTCTGCACCCCTCCTGCCTCTTTCTGCACGTCTGCTCCTTCTTTCTGTACTTCTTTTGTTTCTTTCTGCGCCTCTCTTGCTTCTTTCTGCACCCCTCTTGCTTCTTTCTTCACCCCTCTTCCCTCTTTCTGCACCTCTCTTGCCTCTTTCTGCACCTCTCTTGCCTCTTTTTGCACTCCTGTTCCCTCTTTCTGCACCTCTCCTGCCTGTTTCTGCACCTCTGTTGCTTCTTTTTGCACTTCTCTTGCTTCTTTCTGGACCCCTCTTGCCTCTTTCTGTAGCTATGTTGCTTCTTCTGCACTTCTCTTGCTTCTTTCTACACCTCTCTGGCTTCTTTCTGCACCTCTCGTGCATCTTTCTGCACCCCTCCTCCCTCTTTCTGCACCCCTCCTGTCTCTTTCTGCACCTCTGTTCCTTCTTTCTGCACTTCTTTTGTTTCTTTCTTCACTTATCTTCCTTCTTTCTGCACCCCTCTTGCCTCTTCTCCACCCCTCTTCCCGCTTTCTGCATGTCTGTTGTTACTTTCTGCACTACTCTTGCCTCTTTCTCCTACAATCTTCCCTTTTTCTGCACCTCTGTTGCTTCTTTCTGCACATCACTTGCTTCTTTCTGCACCCTTTATACCTCTTTCTGCACCGGTCTTCCCTCTTTCTACACCCCTATTGCCTCTTTCTGCACCTCCGTTCCTTATTTCTGCACTTCTTTTATTTCTTTCTGCACCTCTCTTGCTTCTTTTTGCTATCCTCTTGCTTCTTTCTCCACCTCTCTTCCCCATTTCGGCATCTCTGTTGCTTCTTTCAAAACTTCTCTTGCTTCTTTCTCTACCCCTCCCTCTTTCTGCACCTCTGTTGCTTCTTTCTGCACTTCTCTTTCTTCTTTCGGCACCTCTCTTGCTTATTTCTGCACCCCTCTTCCTTCTTTCGGCACCTCTTTTACCTGTTTCTACAAATCTCTTGCCTCTTTCTGTACTTCTCTTGCCTCTTTCTGTACCTCTGTTGAATCTTACTGCACTTCTGTTGCCTCTTTCTGCACCCCTCTTGCCTCATTCTGCACCCCTCTTCCCTCGTTCTCCACCCCTCTTGCATCTTTCTGTACCATTCCTCCCTCTTTGTGCAACTCTCTTGCCTCTTTCTGTACCTCTCTTTCTGCACCCCTCTTGCCTCATTGAGCACCCCTGTTCCTTCTTTCTGCACTTCTTTTGTTTCTTTCTGCACCTCTCTTGCTTCTTTCTGCACCCTTGTGCCTCTTTCTGCAGCCTTCTTCCCTCTTTCTGAACCTCTCTTGCCTCTGTTTGCACCCCTGTTCCCTCTCTCTGCACCTCTCTTGCCTTCTTCTTCACCACTGTTGCTTATTTCTGCACTTCTCTTGCCTCTTTCTGCACCCCTCTTGCCTCTTTCTGCACCTCTCTTGCCTCTTTCTAGACATCTCTTGCCTCTTTTTGCACCCCTGTTCCCTCATTCTGCACCTCTGTTGCTTCTTTCTGCACTTCGCTTGCTTATTTCTGCACCCCTCTTGCCTCTTTCTGCAGCTATGTTGCTTGTTTCTGCACTTCTCTTGCTTCTTTCTGCACCTTTCTGGCTTCTTTCTGCACACCTCGTGCATCTTCCTGCACCCCTCCTCCCTCTTTCTGCACACCTCCTGCCTCTTTCTGCATCTCTGTTTCTTCTTTCTGCACTTCTTTGGTTTCTTTCTGAAATTCTCTTGCTTCTTTCTGCACCCCTCTTGCCTCTTCTCCACCCCTCTTCCCCCTGTCTGCATGTCTGTTGCTTCTTTCTGCACTTCTCTTGCCTCTTTCTCCTCTCCTCTTCCCACTTTCTGCACCTCTGTTGCTTCTTTCTGCACATCACTTGATTCTTTCTGCACCCCTTGTGCCTCTTTCTGCACCGCTCTTCCCTCTTTCTACACCCCTATTGCCTCTTTCTGCACCTCCGTTCCTTCTTTCTGCACTTCTTTTATTTCTCTCTGCACCTCTCTTACTTCTTTTTGCTATCCTCTTGCCTTTTTCTCCACCTCTCTTCCCCTTTTCTGCATCTCTGTTGCTTCTTTCTAAACTTTTCTTGCCTCTTTCTCTACCCCTCTTCCCTCTTTCTGCACCTCTGTTGCTTCTTTCTGCACTTCTCTTTCTTATTTCGGCATCCTCTCTTGCTAATTTCTGCCCCCTCTTCCTTCTTTTTGCACCTCTTTTACCTGTTTCTACAACTCTCTTGCCTCTTGCTGTACTTCTGTTGCCTCTTTCTGTACCTCTGTTGCATTTTTCTGCACTTCTGTTGCCTCTTTCTGCACCCCTCTTGCCTCATTCTGCACCCCTCTTCCCTCGTTCTGCACCCCTCTTGCCTCTTTCTGTACCCTTTTTCCCTCTTTGTGCAACTCTCTTGCCTCTTTCTGCACCTCTCTTTCCTCTTTCTGCACCCCTCTTGCCTCTTTGTGCACATCTGTTCCTTCTTTCTGCACTTCCTTTGTTTCTTTCTGTACCTCTCTTGCTTCTTTCTGCACCCTTGCGCCTCTTTCTGCAGTCTTCTTCCCTCTTTCTGCACCTCTCTTACCTCTTTTTGCACCCCTGTTCCCTCTTTCTGCACCTCTCCTGCCTGTTTCTGCACCTCTGTTGCTTCTTTTTGCACTTCCCTTGCTTCGTTCTGCACCCCTCTTGCCTCTTTCTGCAGCTGTGTTGCTTCTTTCTACACTTCTCTTTCTTCTTTCTGCACCTCTCTGGCTTCTTTCTGCACCCCTCTTACTGCACCCCTCCACCCTCTTTCTGCACCCCTCCTGTCTCTTTCTGCACGTCTGCTCCTTCTTTCTGCACTTCTTTTGTTTCTTTCTGCGCTTCTCTTGCTTCTTTGTGCACCCCTCTTGCCTTTTTCTACACCCCTCTTCCTCCTCTCTGCATGTCTGTTGTTTCTTTATGCACTTCTCTTGCCTCTTTCTCCTCCCCTCTTCCCTCTTTCTGCAACTTTGTTGCTTCTTTCTGTACTTCTCTTGCTTCTTTCTGCACATCTCTTGCTTCTTTCTGTACCCCTTGTGGCTCTTTCTGCACCGCTCATCCCTCTTTCTGCTCCCCTCTTGCCTCTTTCTGCACCTCTGTTCCTTCTTTCTGCACTTCTTTTGTTTCTTTCTGCATGTCTCTTGCTTCTTTCTGCTTCCCTCTTGCCTCTTTCTCCACCTCTCTTCCCCCTTTCTGCATCTCTGTTGCTTCTTTCTACACTTCTCTTGCCTCTTTCTCCACCCCTCTTCCATCTTTCTGCACCTCTGTTGCTTCTTGATGCACTTCTCTTTCTTCTTTCGGCACCTCTCTTGCTTCTTTCTGCACCCCTCTTCCTTCTTTATGCATCTCATTGCCTGTTTCTACAACTGTCTTGCCTCTTTCTGTACTTCTCTTGCCTCTTTCTGTACCTCTGTTGCATCTTACTGCACTTCTGTTGCCTCTTTCTGTACCCCTCTTGCCTCTTTCTGCACCCCTCTTCCCTCGTTATGCACCCCTCTTACCTCTGTCTGCACCCTTCTTCCCTCTTTGTGCAACTCTCTTGCCTCTTTCTGCACCTCTCTTTCTTCTTTGTGCACCCCTCTTGGATCTTTGTGCACCTCTGTTCCTTCTTTCTGCACTTCTTTTGTTTCTTTCTGCACCTGTCTTGCTTCTTTCTGCACCCTCGTGCCTCTTCCTGCAGCCTTCTTCCCTCTTTCTGCACCTGTCTTGCCTCTTTTTGCACCTCGGTTCCCTCTTTCTGCACCTCTCCTGCCTGTTTCTGCACCTCTGTTGCTTCTTTCTGCACTTCTCTTGCTACTTTCTGCACCTCTCTTGATTCTTTCTGCAGCCCTGTTGCCTCTTTCTGCACTCATCTTCCCTCTTTCTGCACCTCTCTTGTATCTTTGTGCACCTCTCTTGCCTGTTTCTGCATCTCTCTTGTGTATTTCTGCTCATCTCTTGCCTGTTTCTGTACCTCTGTTGCTTCTTTCTGCACTTCTCTTGCCTCTTTCTGCATTTCTGTTCCTTCATTCTGCATTCCTCTTGCCTCTTTCTACATTTCTGTTGCTTCTTTCTGCACTTCTCTTGACTTTTTCTGCAACCCTCTTACCTCTTTTTGCACCTCTGTTGCTTCTTTCTGCATTTCTTTTGCTCTTTCTGCACCTCTCTTGCTTGTTTCTTCACCCCTGTTGCCCCTTTCTGCACTCGTCTTCCCTCTTTGTGCACCTCTCTTGTCTCTTTGTGCACCTCTCTTGTCCTTTTCTGTACCTGTCTTGCCTCGTTCTGCATTTCTGTTGCCTCCTACTGCCCTTCTGTTGCCTCTTTCTGCACCTCTCTTTCTGCAACCCTCTTACCACTTTCTGCACCTCTGTTGCTTCTTTCTGCATTTCTATTGCTCTTTCTACACCTCTTTTGCCTGTTTCTGAAAATCTCTTGCCTGTTTCTGCACTTCCCTTGCCTCATTCTGCACCTCTGTGGCTACTTTCTGCTTTTCTCTTGCTTGTTTCTGCATCTTTCTTCTTCTTTATGCACTACTAGTGCCTCTTTCTGTGCTTTTCTTACTTCTTTCTGCACCTTTCTTCTTCTTTCTGCACCTCTCTAGCTTCTTTCTGCACCTCTCTTGGTTCTTTCTGCCCTTCTGTTGCCTCTTTGTGCACTTCTCTTGCGTCTTTCTGCACATTTCTTGCTTCTTTCTGCACTTCTCTTGCCTCTTTCTGCACATTACTTACTCTTTCTGCACCTGTCTTGATTCTTCTGCACTTCTCTTGCCTCTTTCTGTACTTCTCTCACCCCTTTCTGTACTCAAATGGGAAGTGCAAGCTCTCAAGTTTAAAGGTCTGAGTGCTCTCAGGACTGAGGTATATGTCTACATGTACATGTATTCTTCCATGTGTTATGCAACTGAAGATGGTAGCTTAAAATGCGGTTACCTTTTTTTTTTTTTACAAGAAGCAGTTACCTTCTTGTATAGGTGGTCAAATCTTCTCAGTTCTGCTCTCTCATTCGGTTGCACAGGCAGACATGTCTTATGTATATAGGTATTATAGAGCCCCTCAAATATTCTATTGAATACCCATGTAACCTGTATTGTGAGCAGAAAGAAATGCATACACCTTTTTTACACAAATTTCCAGATTATGCTGTTTGAAACACAGGTATTCAAGTATTTGTATGTTTATTTTTATGTAACATGTCACTAGGTAAAAGCAGACACACACACATGCATACCTTCACAAACCTGGTGAGACTTACAACAGTGATATGGTTAGGATTGCTGTTTTACATTTGGTAGGCCTAACATTCTGAGCAGTCAATGAATAGTGAACCTTGAAGAGAAAAGTGAGGTTTAAGAGATCTTGGGAGAAGGATTAGTGATTAGGCTACTTTGTATGAGTCTGTGCAAAGGTACAGTCAAAGTAGGCCTTTTTCTGCACCTCTGTTGCTTCTTTCTGGACTTCTCTTGCTTTTTTCTCCACCTTTCTTCCTCTTTCAGGACTTCTGTTGCCTCTTTCTGCATTTGTCCTGCTTCTTTCTGCATCTTTCTTCCTCTTTCTGCACCTCTCTTCCCTCTTTCTGCAGTTCTCTTTCCTCTTTCTGTGCCTTTCTTCCTCTTTCTGTACATGTTCTACCTATGTAGGCATAGTTAGAAATTAGCATTTAAAAAACTTTAGAAAATCACTGCAAAAACCATAGGTTTCAGGGACGTTATAGTTAGTAATTAACATTTAAAAAACCTTAGAAATTCACTGAAAAAAATAGAGGTTTTAGGGACTTTATAGTTAGGAATTAGCATTTAAAAAACCTTAGAAATTCACTGAAAAAAACCACAGGTTTCAGGGACGTTATAGTTAGCCTGACATTTCACTCATACAAAACCATAGCAATTCGGCTGTTATAGTTAGCTGAGCTAACTATAACTCGTACCCCCGCAATGCACTGCTGATGACATCACATATTACATCACTCATGACATGGTCAGTGACATCACTGATGACATCTCAAATGACATCACTGATTACATCACTGATGACATCATCCACTTAATATCTGATGCACCTCCTCACACCCTAATATAACCTTTCATACACCCACTCTAAAGTACAGACTATCATACACGAAACCATAGACACACCAATACCAGTTAGTACATACCCACTTACTGATTCATAGGTCTTCACACATCCACTCACTCAACCATACAGTCACTCATACACGCAGTCAGTCATCAATACAGCCACTGATATATGCACTCATACACCCATACAGACACTCACATACTGCCACTCACCAACAGAGATACTCACACACCTAGTCAGTCACCCAAAGACTGAATCACACTGCCATTTACTCACCTAAACAATTATACACACCACCTCACTTATTCATACAGATACTAACACATACTTACTCTCTTATACAATCACTGACACAAGCACACACTCATCCATACATCCACTCTCACAATCACTCACTCTCACATATAGTCACTTATATACTCCAACACTCACATATACTGCCTTTCACATATGTAGTTACTCACACATATACCACTGAGACATCCATTTACTCACCAACACAGCCATATGCATACTCACTCACCCATACAACCCCACGCAGATGCACTTATGAACTCATACGCCCACTGAATCACCCAATCACACATCCGTGCAGGGAGTCACACACCCACCCACCCACACAGACACTCAGGCACCCATACAGGTAATCAGACAACCAATCATTAACCCATATAGACACTCATGTCTATATGGGTTAATGACCAACTGACAGACTGATATAGACATTCACACAGATTAGTCATTCAAACATGTATTCACTAAGACACGTTTAATCACTCACTTATACAGTCAGTCATGCACCCACTAAATCATCCATTCAGACACTCATACACCCACTCATTCTTCAATAAACCTTGGTGTGTATATATATAATATTCTTAAACTTTTTAGAAACACTCAGTCACTAGATGAAGTCATCAGTGATGTCATTTGACCATGTCATGAGTGATGTAATATGTGATGTAATATGTGACGTCATCAGCAGTGCATTGCAGGGGCGTGAGTTATAGTTAGCTCAGCTAACTATACGGCCGAATTTCTCTGGTTTTGTAAGAGTGAAATGTCAGCCTAACTATAACGTCCCTGAAACCTGTGGTTTATTCAGTGAATATATATATAAATATATGTATATATTATCTACTGGCGGTCGCCAGTAGATAGTTATAGTTAGGACCTAGTTTCCATAGGAAAAGAGTTTTTTCTTTTCCCAATAACTTTGGCGCCGGATGACGAATCTTCGCGAAATTTTCAAAACTAGTGGGGCGCTCCGGTCAGCACCTGTCTTGAACGTTTCGGGGTGATTCGCCAAGCGGAGGCCGAGAAAAAAGGGGGGTCCCAAAACATGTTTTCTTCATGTTATTTTCCATAGGAAACTTTAGACACGGCTACAGCTCGAACTGCTGAACGGAATTACACCAAATTTGGCAAAAAGGTAGCCCTTGGTTCAGAAAGAGCCCTTTTTGTTAAATGGTGTAAATCCGTTCAGTAGTTCCTGGGAAATTAAAAAAAAAGAGATCGGAAAATCAATTTCCCATAGGAAACTTTAGACATGGCTACAGCTCGAACTGCTGAACGGAATCACACCAAATTTGGCAAAAAGGTAGCCCTTGGTTCAGAAAGAGCCCTTTTTTTAAAATGGTGTAAATTCGTTCAGTAGTTGCTGAGAAAATCAAAAAATAAAAGTTTCGATATCTAGAGGCGCGGTGGATCCGCGGACCCTCCCGACCACGAGCTTTATTCTAATTGGCTGTCAACACTCCAAACCAGGAAGTGTTGGCAGCCATCTTGTGACTCGGTAGAACCGAGTCACAAGAAAACAGTAGAAAAAACGTTAAAAAACAAGAAAAGGGGGCAGGGTAGAAACACCCTGACCCCTAGGCCTGCTCAGGGGGTCCCACAAGGACCCCCAGGGCCAAAAAAAGCATTAAAAAAAAAAAACAAATCGGCAAAATTCGCACAGGATCCGCGAATCCTGCCGTGAAAATAAAAAAAACAAAGCGCGGACTCCCGCGCTTCGTTAATATTTAGCCCCCGGGTGGGCCAAGTTCCGGGGGCATGCTATATTGTAATTGTGGGGGCCCAGAGGGGACTGCCACCCCCTGGGGCTTTCCTTAAATATTTGCGGGGGCACACGGCCACCCCCCAAGCCCCGAGGACCGCCACCCCCTGGGGCTTTTTTTGAATATTTGCAGGGGGCAGATGGCCCCCCCAGCCCCAGGGACCGCCACCCCCGGGGCTTGTTTAAAAAAAAAAAAGAACCTGTGTGGGGGGCTTGAGCCCCCCCACATGCCCCAGGGACTGCCACCTCCCCGGGGCACTAAGTATGTAAATTTGGGGGTCTGTTACGGAGCCCCGGGGACCACCACCTCCCCGGGGCTTTGAAACTGAAGGGAGGGGGGCTGCGCGGCCCCCCCTCCTGGAGCCCGTGATGGCCCTGGGGACCGCCACCCCTCAGGGCCGGCTCCTGCAGTGTCCCGGGATACCTACCCCCGGGACACTGCTGTTTGCTATGGCAGGGCGGGAGCCTCGCGGCTCCCGCCCTGCCATCGCAAACTTGCTTTGGATTTTGGAAGCGAGAGCAGGGAAACCTGCTCTCGCTTCCAAAATGCAAAGCAGATTGCTTTTCCACACGGGGAGCTGCATGTCAGCAGCTCCCCATGTGGAAAAGCAATGCTGGCTCCTGCAGGTCGCCGGGAGCCGGCGGGACCGTGGGGGCATTGGGGCTCCCCCCATGGTCCCCAACGGATAGGGCCTGCCCCGGGGGATGGGGTCCCTGGGGCTAGAAGTGGCCCGGGAGGGGGGCCCCCTCCCCCCCAAAAAATAAAATAAATAAATTTTAAAAAAGTCCGGCCCCGGGGGATGGGGTCTCCGGGGCCAATAGAGGCCTCAGGAGGGGGGCCACGCAGCCCCCACCTTAAAAAACATAAATATATGTGCCCATGTCCCGGGGGATGGGGTCCCATGCGGCCCCCTTCCCGTTCAGATTTTTTTTTTTAAAAGGGGTCAGGCCCTGGGGGATGGGGTCCCCAGGGCCCAAAAAAAGGAAAAAGAAGGGGGGCCAAACAGCCCCCCTTCAAAAAAAAAAAAAGGACCGCGATCGTGCCGGAGGCCCCGCCCCCTCCAAGCAACACTCTGCAAACACGCCCTGTGGCGAGTTTTAAATTGGGGAATTAATTCCCTTTCAATACTGGGGGTCCCTGGGGGCCAACTAGCCCACCAGGTACCTCCAGTAAGCGCCACAGGGCTGCGTTGCAGAGAGGTGGTCCAGGCCATGCCCCTTTTTACACCTCTCTGCAACGCAGCTCTGTGGCGCTTACTGGAGGTATCTAGTGGGCTAGTTGGACCCCAGGGACCCTCAGGATTCAAGGGGACTTAATCCCCCAACTTAAAATGCGCCACGGGGCGTGTTTGCACAGTGGTGAAGGGAGGGGGCGGGGCCTGAGGTGACATGTGTGCAAACACACCCTGTGGCGCGTTTAAAGTTGGGGAATTAATTCCTCTTCAATCCTGAGGGTCCCTGGGGGCCAACTAGCCCACCAGGTACCTCCAGTAAGCCCACAGGGCTGCGTTGCAGAGAGGTGGTCCAGGCCATGCCCCTTTTTACACCTCTCTGCAACGCAGCTCTGTGGCGCTTACTGGAGGTACCTCGTGGGCTAGTTGGACCCCAGGGACCCTCAGGATTCAAGGGGACTTTATCCCCCAACTTAAAATGCACCATGGGGCGCGTTTGCACAGTGGTGAAGGGAGGGGGCAGGGCCTGAGGTGACATGTGTGCAAACACGCCCTGTGGCGCGTTTTAAGTTGGGGAATTAATTCCCCTTCAATCCTGAGGGCCCCTGGGGGCCAACTAGCCCACCAGGTACCTCTAGTAAGCACCACAGGCCTGCGTTGCAGAGAGGTGGTCCATGCCACACCCCTTTTTACACATCTCTGCAATGCAGCTTTGTGGCGCTTACTGGAGGTACCTGGTGGGCTAGTTGGACCCCAGGGACCCTCAGTATTCAAGGGGACTTAATCCCCCAACTTACAACGCGCCAGGGGGCGTGTTTGCAGAGTGGTGGAGAAAGGGGGCATGGCCTTTGTCTACCTCTCACCAATCCCACAGCGTGGGGCTTACTGGAGGTAAAAGGTAGGCTAGTTGGCCCCTAAAGGACCCCCAGCAGTGACTTCAATCCCCATCCAAGAGCGTGCCAGGGAGCGCGTTTGTAGAGTGGTGGGCAAAGTGGGCGTGGCCTGGTACGAGTACTTACCCGTGCTGCTGTGTGGGACTGACTGTAGGTAATAGTTTGGGAAGTTGGCCCCCAAGGATGTCCTTGGGGGCCAACTACCCCTCTTGTTACCTCCACTAAGTCCCACACAGTGGAATTGCTAAGACGTCTTCTGAGGTCACACCCCCTTTCTCTACCACTCTGCAAACGTGCCTCGTGGCAAGCTACGGGATGGGGGATGAAGTCCAATTTAGTCCTGAGGGAGTTTTGGGGGCCAAGAATCCCTCCTGGTACCTCCTGTAAGTCCTACGCAGCGGAATTCTTGAGCGTTGGTTGGACACCCAGCACCTTTTCTCCACCACTCTGCAAACGTGACTACTAGTTAAAGTAGCATATTTCTGCACCTCTGACTTAGAGGTAGTTTTAATCCCCCTGCCCTATTATGTACTAGGGCCTTACAGAAGAGGTCATGCTAATCACAGGGTTACCCCAACGCATAGTGTTCCCTAGTGTATGTAGGTGTTTTCACTGTATTCTAAGTGTCTTTTAGCATAGCACTGGCTCTAGGCCTGGTTAGTCAGAGTCAGTTACCACCAGTACCCGTCTGAAAAAGTTGTGGGCACAGGATGATTTTGCAACAAGGCCTCTTTCTGCTCCTCTGTTGGTTCTTTCTGCACATGTCTTTCTTCTTCCTGCACTTTTGTTCGTCTTTGTGGACTTCTGTTGCTTCTTTCTGCATTTCTTTTGCTTCTTTCTGTGCGTGTTTTCTTCTTTCTTCACATGTCCTACCTCTGTAGGCATAGTTAGAAACTAGCATTTAAAAAACCTTCGAAATTCACTTAAAAACCATAGGTTGGGGGGCGTGGCTAGCGACCGGCAAAGATGGCCGCAGCCTAAGGGAGCTCCGGGGACCTCACGACATTCCCCTATAATCCTGACACTGATCCGGCACCTGCTCCAACGGAAAACGACGGCGGAGACACAGTGCGAACCCGAGCGACGGTTGCCGCGGTTTCCACTGTGCAGAATGCGACTGGAGCCGCCGAAGCCCTGGGGGCGGAGCTAAGGCCTAGACCCTGTGAAGGAGCTGGGACCTCGCGTGAGGTACGTAGCCGCCCGCGGCACGGGCGGGACCCCCTGGCTGCACGGAGACCCGGGGAGATACTAGACGGCAGAGGAGTAACGGAGCCGCCCAAAGAGTAGCGGATGTCGAGGCGGCCTGCGAATTACTGCCCGAAAGACGACGGGATCTGGTGGTGACGCCGAGAGGCGCGGAAGCATCCTGGGTGTCCCGGAGAGATCTGGGCGCTTTGAGGCACAACGGCGACTGCAGGGAGGTGAGCGTGGGAGCCACACACTGAGACAGGAGCTGAGGCGGGCAGTGTATGCGCGCTTCCCCACACGGCCTGCTGAAAACGATGCCTGGGCGCAATTCCTGGCTGCAGCGTAACCGGAGCGACCAGTGGGCAAAATACCGGTAGGCCGGGCCGGTGGAGAGACCGTCTGGAATTGAGGGGAGGAGGAGAAGCCCTGGCCACACCAGAGCAAAAGCGACCGAGAGAGGTAGAGACCCAATATCTGGCATAAGGTGCCCAGACGTGGCAAGCCTAACCCTTAAACTGCGAAGAGACAAAGCCGACCTCCTGGGGTAGCAGTCAACGAGGGAAGGCCCCACATGAGACGGTTCTCTGGTGTGGACCGCACGATCAGACCGGTCTGCTAAAATTTAAAGGCCCCACAGTCACGAAGCAGCAAAGTTACTACAGCCTATAAGAAGTACAAGACAGCATAGCCCCGCCTCACCTTTTTGGATAAGATCGGTAGCTGCTAGTTATCTAAAGACACAGCAGGTAGGTCGCCCTGACTCATACCTCAACGCAGATAAGCGACTTTGGACATTGAACCACCCCCGGTGCCAACTGAAGGGGGGGTACCCCTCTGAGTTTGAAGGCGCCATGGGCGGAAGGGGACAGCGCTCAGTGCAAAGCAACCGCCTAGACAAGTACACCTTTGTCAAAGAGCAGCAGGGCACATCGGGTGACGCCCCGAGCTCGGCTAATGGCCAACAGGCGGAAAAACCAAAAGAGATTACCCTGCAGGATGTGATGGCCACCCTTCAACAAATGCAAACCTCCATAGGTGCTATATCTTGTGACATCACACTGCTAAGAGCCGATGTATCAAAAATAAACACAAGAGTGACAGAGGTTGAAACCACCACGGCGGCCCTATCGACGGACACGGCAGCGCTGCAACAGCAAGTACGACATCTTGAGCAAGTGACCAAGCAGATGGCTGAGAAACTCGACGATCAGGAAGGGCGCTCTCGGCGCAACAACATCCGTTTAGTAGGGGTACCAGAAAGCATCAAGGGACCAGCACTTGATCTCTTTGTGGAGGAACTGATCCAAACGCAACTCAAACCTCGCGGTCTCTCAAGATTCTTCTCGGTGGAAAGAGCCCACCGTGTACCGGGCGGGCGACCCAAGCCAGGGGCCCCCCCGCGACCTATCCTGGCACGACTTTTTAACTTCCGGGACCGAGATGCGATCCTACAGTCGGCCCGAGTCGGTCCCCCTTTGAGGATAGACAACAGCGATGTGACACTGTACCCGGATTATACGGCGGCGGTCACTAGACAGAGACGAAATTTTTTGGAAGTCAAGCGAGAGCTGCGAAACAGGGAATTGAAATATGCAATGCTTTTCCCAGCAAAGCTCAGGGTTGAAGCGGAAGGTAAGAGCTGGTTTTTCGTGACACCGGAGGAGTCCCACGACTGGCTGGAAGGGTGGCGCCCATCAAAAGGAAGTAACCGACAAGGAGCAAAGCATAGACAGCAACATTCTCAAACAGGCCGACCCTCAGGGACAGAGATCTTGACAGCGACAAACATCGAGACGGCGCCTGGTAGTGACATAGAATGACTTACTTGGTGATGTGTCTGGTGCCAGGGGATCACCCCGGGGCGGCCCCGCGGAGCTCGGGAAAGGCTCTGCCTCATGCCAAGGGAGTGGCAATAGTGGCCGTGCGATGCTCTGTCTGAACAATGAGACCTGCACCGAGAAGATATAAGGTGCAGGCTGTACGCCTTGGACAATGAGGACACACTTGGGGACAGGAGGAGGGCACGGAACGACTCCCCCCCCTTACGCAAGTACACAGTTATGGGGTTAAAGCACTCTGCTGAGTTGGGGTGGCGGGTAGTTTTGAATCCGCTATGCAGGGAGGCAGGGAGGGGGGTGGGGGGTTGGGTTCAGTTATCTGAGTTTATTTTTGTTATGATCACAACTTTAATGTTTGGTGCTTCAGGTCAGGTTAAAATAGATGACAGAATAAGAGACGAGCTCCTAGTTACCCACGGCAGGTTAGCCGTTAATGATCACTATGGCAGACACGACCCTAGAAGACAGTGACAGTGATAAATGGCGGCCGCTGCGCGGTGAGGAGAGCGACCCTTGACCTTGCCAGGTAGGTCGCTCCCCCACCACACAGCTCCGCCTGTGTTGTCTGCCCGCTGCTCCTGCAGGTAAGATCGCCCTCCGCTTGTGGCCCCGGTGCCCGCATTTTCTGCTTGTCTCCCCTTTTTCCTTCTGTGCCCCTCGCTGCCCCATTGTCGTTGTGCCCGTGATTTTGTCTCCCCTTTTTCCTTCTGTGCCCCTCGCTGCCCCATTGTCATTGTGCCCGTGATTTTGTCTCCCCTTTTCCTTCTGTGCCCCTCGCTGCCCCATTGTCGTTGTGCCCGTGATTTTGTCTCCCCTTTTTCCTTCTGTGCCCCTCGCTGCCCCATTGTCATTGTGCCCGTGATTTTGTCTCCCCTTTTTCCTTCTGTGCCCCTCGCTGCCCCATTGTCGTTGTGCCCGTGATTTTGTCTCCCCTTTTTCCTTCTGTGCCCCTCGCTGCCCCATTGTCGTTGTGCCCGTGATTTTGTCTCCCCTTTTTCCTTTCTGTGCCCCCGCTACCTCTCGCCATTCCCGCCGCTGCATCCCCTGCGGCCCCGCCCCCTGACTGCCCATTCGCTGCCCCTGCCTCCCGCCTCCCAGCTGCTCCTCCCTCCCACCTCCCCATAAATGGCGGCCGCTGCGCTCGCGCCGCGCTGGCGCGCCGAAGGCGCGCCTAAGGCAAGCCCGTCTGCGCCCGTCCGCGACTGGACCGCGCCCAGCGCCAGAACCCCTGGATCCCACCGATGCAACACCACTCGACGGACCTACGACGCCGCCACACTCACCGCACTCAATGCCGGCCGGAACCCTGCCTGCTACCGAGCCTCACCGAGACGCACCCACGGACCCTTCACCTGCCAAACCTGCCGATTCACCTGCCCCCGGACGTGCACCACCTCCGCCAAGTCGAGCACCAGCAGCAACCACCTGAAATGCATCCTGCTGAACACCCGCTCCGTCCACAGGCACGCCGTGGAACTCTGGGACCTGCTCGACGCAACAGCACCGGACATCGCCTTCCTCACCGAAACCTGGATGAACGCCTCCTCAGCGCCCGACATCGCCATAGCCATCCCGGACGGATACAAGATCACCCGGAGGGACCGCGTCAACCAGACGGGAGGAGGCATCGCCATCGTACACAAGAGCACCATCCGCATCTCGACTAACTCCGACGAGACCTTCACCGCCGCCGAACACCTACACTTCCAGATACACACTGACCCCAAGACCACCCTCCGAGGCACCCTCATCTACAGACCCCGGGACCACGCACACTATTCAGCGAAGACATCGCAGACTTCATCAGCCCGCACGCCATGCCCTCCGCCGACTACATCCTCCTAGGGGACCTCAACTTCCACCTGGAGAACAACAACGACAGAAACACCACCGCCCTGCTGGACAACCTCGCCAACCTCGGACTCAAGCAACTGGTGAACACGCCCACCCACTACGCCGGCCACACGCTTGACCCCGTCTTCTCGTCCAGCAAGCACATCTCCTTCAGCCACGCCACCGGACTCCACTGGACCGACCACAGCTGCGTCCACTTCAGCTTCAGAAAGACTGCGACCCACCACCACCCGCAACAGGTTCCCCGCCGGAGCTGGAGCAAGATCACCGCCGAGCAGCTCACCGCCTCCCTCAGCCAGAACACACCCACCAACACAACGGACCCAAACGAAGCAGCCAGCAACCTCGCCAAGTGGCTGACCGCCTGCGCCGACGACCTCGCACCACTAAAAACCCTCCCAGCAGACCCGGAAGCAAGAAAACCCCTTGGTTCACCAACGAACTCAAGGAATCCAAGAAGAACTGCCGCACTCTCGAGAAAACCTGGCGACTCGACCAGACCACAGACAACAGGACCGCCCTCAAACACGCCACCCGCAAACACCACCAGCTGATCCGTGCCACCAAGAAGTCGGCACTCAAAGAACGACTGGACAACAACGCCCATGACAGCAAGGAACTTTTCAGCATCGTCAAAGAGTTCTCCAACCCCAGCGCCGGAAACAACGACATCACCCCCTCGCAAGACCTCTGCAACTCACTCTCCGCGTTCTTCCACCGCAAGATCACCAACATACATAACAGCTTCGACGCACAAACCACGCACCCTACCGCCGAACCAACGCCCGCCACCACCACCCTCTGCAACTGGACCCCGATCAGCACCGAAGACACCACCCGCACGATGAACTCCATCCACTCCGGATCACCAACCGACCCCTGCCCACACCACGTCTTCAACAAAGCCGACGCCACCATCGCACCCCATCTCCGGGACATCATCAACTCCTCCTTCCACACCGCCACCTTCCCGGAGAGCTGGAAGCACGCCGAGCTTACCGCCCTCCTGAAGAAACCAACGGCGGACCCCACCGACCTCAAGAACTACCGTCCCATCTCGCTCCTTCCGTTTCCGGCCAAAGTCATCGAGAAGACCGCCAACAGACAGCTTGCCGCCTTCCTCGAGACGAATGGATCCCTCGACCCCTCGCAGTCCGGGTTTCGGGCCAACCACAGCACCGAGACCGCCCTTATCGCAGCCACCGACGACATCAGAACCCTAACCGACAACGGGGAAACAGCTGCCCTCATCCTCTTGGACCTCTCCGCGGCGTTCGACACCGTCTGCCACCGCACCCTAGTGAAGCGCCTCAGCAACATCGGAATCCGAGAGAAAGCACTGGAATGGATCATCTCGTTCCTCGCCGGTAGAACCCAGAGAGTCCGCCTCCCCCGTTCAGATCCGAAGCCACCGAAGTCATCTGCGGCGTTCCACAAGGATCTTCACTCAGCCCAACCCTCTTCAACGTCTACATGAGCCCCCTCGCAGCCATCGCACGCCAACACAACCTCAACATCATCTCCTACGCCGACGACACCCAGCTGATCCTCTCCCTCACCAACGACCCCACCACCGCCAGAGCCAACCTACACGACGGGATGAGAGATGTCGCCGACTGGATGAGGAACAGCCGCCTTAAACTGAACTCAGACAAGACGGAAGTCCTCATCCTGGGCTCATCACCCTCCGCCTGGGACGACTCCTGGTGGCCCCCGGCCCTGGGCACCGCGCCCAAGCCAACGGACCACGCACGCAACCTGGGCTTCATCCTGGACTCCTCCCTGTCGATGACCAGACAAGTCAACGCCGTCTCATCTTCATGCTTCAACACCCTGCGCATGCTCCGCAAGATCTTCAGATGGATCCCCACTGAAACCAGGAAGACCGTCACCCAGGCACTCGTCACCAGCCGACTGGACTATGGGAACACCCTCTACGCCGGAACCACAGCCAAACTTCAAAAAAGACTCCAGCGCATCCAGAACGCCTCCGCACGACTCATCCTGGACATCCCCCGACACAGCCACATCACCGGACACCTGAAAGACCTGCACTGGCTCCCCGTCAGCAAGAGAATCACGTTCAGACTCCTCACCCACGCACACAAGGCCCTCCACGACCTGGGCCCACAGTACCTCAACGACCGCGTGACCTTCTACACGCCCACACGCCAGCTACGATCAACCAGCCACGCCCTCGCCACCGTACCACGCATCCGCAGAACCACCGCCGGAGGAAGATCCTTCTCCTACCTGGCAGCCAAGACCTGGAACTCCCTCCCCACTCACCTTCGGCGAACCCAGGACCATCTCTCCTTCAGGAAGCAGCTCAAGACCTGGCTGTTCGAGCAGTAACTTACCCCCTCCCCCAGCGCCTTGAGACCCTCCCGGGTGAGTAGCGCGCTCTATAAATGCCGTGATTGATTGATTGATTGAGTGACACTGGCCTCCGGACACAGACCTCTCATGAATCGGGCCCTCCGCTGAAAATGATCTCGTGGAATGTCAACGGCCTGGGGGACAAAATAAAACAAGGTCTGGTATTACACTACCTTAGACGTAAAAATCCTGCGGTCGCACTCCTCCAAGAATCTCACCTGCAGGGAACGACCGTAAAGGCTCTTGATAGATGGGGGTTCAAAATGATAGTCCACTCTGACTTCACCTCCGGGTCCAGAGGGGTGGGGATCCTAATAAATAGACGGTTCCCCTTGATAGTAACTGGAACACACAAGGACGATCAGGGGAGATTTACAGCAATAACATGCCAATGGGATGGTAGACTATATAATAGTGTGTCAGTATATATCCCGCCGATGCTACACCAGAATGCCTTTCCAGAGTTGGGGAAATTCCTACTCGCACTCCCAGATGGAGAACTAATTATGGGAGGAGACTTCAATGCCGCCATGGATGCATCCTTAGACCGGCAGCCTCCTAGGGACCCGGGAGGGACCAATCGCAAATTAAACGAATTTGTCGATGCGCTTGGATTATTAGATGTCTGGAGAATCAGACACCCGACAGGGCGACAATATACATTCCACTCTGGAGTACATAATAGTCTCTCCAGAATAGACTACGTCTTTACCTTAGCCACAGGAATGTTGGGAATGACAGAGATCACACACTTGTCCAGGGAAATATCGGACCACTCGCCGATACTTATCGCATATGCACCCTTTGCCCCACGGAACCAGAGGGCATTCCCAATTCGCCCAGGGTATCTCAAAAATTGTACAATACGACAGGGCCTCATTAAGGCGACAAAGTGCTATTTTAAAGAAAATCAACACTCGGTCCCCTCCCCAACGACTCTATGGGAGGCATACAAGACAGTCCTCCGTAGGCAGGCAATCCCCTTAATAGTGGGACAGAGAAGGGAACGACAAAGCCACGTAGATAAGTTAGAACAGGAAGTAGCGATGGCAGAGGCTGCACATGCGGCGGACGCCACTGAACAAGCGACACACAGATTACACCTTGCACAACAGGAACATACAGCTTACACAAGGGAGGAGGCCGTTGATACGTTAACCACCATGCAGCACACTATCTACGAACAGGGTGATAAAGCAGGGCGATTGCTTGCCTGGTTGGGAAGAAAGGAAAGGGGACATAACTGGATAGCACAGATCAGATTAGAAGACGGACGTATAGTAACTGCACCGCAACAAATTGCAGAAGCACTGGCGACACATTATACAACAGTATATACACCAATAGCCACTGCGACTAGGGAAGATAATCTAAGATTTCTTCATGACATACGCATGCCCAAGTTAACCCCAGAGGCAGTAAAAGCTTTAGAGGAGGACATTACACCAGAAGAACTCACGCAGGCAATCAGAGCATTACATACAGGGAAAGCAATGGGACCCAACGGGATCCCGGTTGAGTTCTACAAATATGCAGCCCCCCAGCTGGTGCCACACCTATTGGCCATGTACGTGGATAGCTTAGAAACAGGGATCCTACCAAGGGATCAACGTCTCGCAACTATAGTTGCGATACCCAAACCAGGCAAGCCGGCGCAGGAGTGCACGTCCTACAGGCCGATCTCTTTGATTAACGCGGAAGCAAAAATACTTGCAAAGGCGCTAGCCACCAGACTGCAACCCCATCTAGCCGCGGTGATCCACCCGGATCAATCGGGCTTTATGCCCAACCGCAATACAGCGCAAAATCTACGAAGACTGCATGGGGTGATGGAGCGTAGGTCGACCATAGCGGAGGACACAGTGATACTATCACTCGACGCACGAATGGCGTTTGATTTTGTTGAATGGCCCTTCCTTTTTGCAGCCCTGGAACATCTGGGTTTCGGGCCAAAATTTCGTGCATGGATCCAACTATTATATACTCAACCGATGGCGCAGGTGGTGGTGAAAGGCCTTATATCGAATGAATTCCCACTAGGGAGAGGGACACGGCAGGGCTGTCCATTGTCGCCACTCCTATTTGCAATGGTACTCGAGCCTCTGGCGGCATGGATCAGGTGGGACCCAGTGATACGTGGCCTACGATGGGCAATCGACTGGGAAGACCGTATATCGTTGTATGCGGACGACATCTTATTATACTTAGCATCCCCAGCGCACTCCCTTAACCGCCTTTTAGACATATGTGCGGCCTATGGACGAGTATCCGGCTATACCATTAACTGGGAAAAGTCACTCCTCTATGTTTTACATGGCCCCCTGCCGCAGCTCCCACGAGGATGCACCCTACAGGTAGCAACCACTGGCCTTAAGTACCTCGGGATATTCATAACGCATGATCACGTACACTTCACTGAACAAAACTTGACACAGCACTTGAGGAGATTCAAAAGTGACGTTGCACACTGGCGCTCGCTGCCGTTGACCTTACTGGGGCGAGCTGCCCTTTTTAAAATGGTGGCGCTCCCCAGGTTTTTATACGCGCTACAAAACACACCATTCCCTGTCCCCCGGGAATATTTCGCAGCGATAAATGCGGGAATAACAACGCTGCTTTGGGACAGGAAAACTCCCCGTATAGCTATGTATAAACTTACTAGAAGCTGGTATGACAGTGGCATTGCCCTCCCCGACATTAAAATTTACTATTGGGCTTCCCAACTGGTGGCAATCAATCAATCAATCACAAGATTTGTAAAGCGCACTACTTACACGCGAGGGTCTCAAGGCGCTGAGGGAGAGGAGGGGGGGTGTTGCCTCTATTGGTCGAATAGCAAGGTCTTGAGTCATCTCCTGAAGGTCAGCAGGTCTTGGGTCTGTCGTAGGTTGAGGGGAAGGGTGTTCCAGATCTTGGCGGCGCGGTGAGAGAAGGATCTTCCTCCGGTGGTGGTTCTCCGGATGCGCGGGACGGTGGCCAGGGAGAGGTCGGCGGAGCGGAGTTGACGGTTGGGAACGTAGAAGGAGAGTCGACTGTTGAGGTAGGCTGGGCCGGTTTTGTGGAGTGCCTTGTGTGCGTGGATCAGGAGTTTGAAGGAGATTCTCTTGTCGACGGGGAGCCAGTGCAGGTTTTTCAGGTGGGGGGTGATGTGGCTGTGGCGTGGAATGTCGAGGATCAGGCGTGCAGAGGCGTTTTGGATTCTTTGCAGTCATTTGATGAGCTTGGTCGGGGCTCCTGCGTAGAGGGCGTTCCCTTAGTCGAGTCTGCTGCTGACGAGGGCCTGGGTGACTGTTCTTCTCGTGTCTGTCGGGATCCACCTGTAGATCTTGCGGAGCATGCGGAGGGTGTTGAAGCAGGAGGAGGAGACTGCGTTGACTTGCTTGGTCATGGTGAGTGTTGAGTCGAGGATGACTCCCAGGTTGCGTGCATGGTCAGTTGGTGTCGGGGGTGCCCCTAGTGACGAGGGCCACCAGGAGTCGTCCCATGCTGATGGGTTGGAGCCGAGGATGAGGATCTCCGTCTTGTCTGTGTTCAGCTTAAGTCGACTGCACTTCATCCAGTCGGTGACGGTTTTCATTCCTTCGTGGAGGTTGGATTTGGCGGTGAGGGGGTCCTTGGTGAGGGAGAGGATCAGTTGAGTGTCGTCGGCGTAGGAGATTATGTTGAGGTCGTGCTGTCGGGCGATGCGTGCGAGTGGAGCCATGTAGATGTTGAACAGTGTCGGGCTGAGGGAAGATCCCTGGGGTACCCCGCAGATGATCTCGGAGGCTTCGGATCGGAATGTGGGGAGGCGGACGCTCTGGGTTCTGCCGGAAAGGAAGGAGGTGGTCCAATCCAGGGCCTTGTCTCGGATCCCTGCGTCGTGGAGGCGTGTGCGTAGTGTGCGGTGGCAAACAGTGTCGAAGGCGGCGGAGAGGTCCAGGAGGTTGAGGGCCGCCGTCTCGCCGTTGTCCAGCAGGATCCTGATGTCGTCTGTGGCGGCGATGAGGGCGGTCTCGGTGCTGTGGTTGCTGCGGAATCCTGACTGGGAGGGGTCCAGGATGCTGTTATCTTCGAGGTAGCGGGTGAGCTGTCTGTTGACGATCTTCTCGATGACCTTAGCTGGGAATGGAAGCAGGGAGATGGGCCGGAAGTGGCAATTAAATACTGGCAATTAACTACTGGCTCCATACCCCCCAAGAGGACCCAGCGTATCGAATCGATAGACACCTACTGGCCCCTTCTGGGATCATGGGAGCGCTTTACAACCAAAAGAGAAGGCATAACCTCACGGGCCCAACAGCACACACGATACACATATGGTTTGAGGCACAAAGAGCCCTAGGTTGGGATGGAGTAGTCACACAAGCCATGCCTTTATGGGATACGAAGAGACTAGATATGTTGCACAATACCAAAGGCTTTAACAATTGGGACTTGATAGGGATATCGACAGTAGGGGATCTGTGGCAGAAGGGACAAGTAGTCACGTTTGCCCATCTACAGGCCACTTATGGATTAGCACAGACAGAGCTATTTCGCTATACTCAGGTCCGTCACACGCTTCAATCCCTGCTGCCACCGGGAACACGACCTGAAGAGGCATCCCCACTAGAAGACAGGCTATTGACGACCCATCTCCACAAAAAGGCGATCTCACAAACCTATCGGAAAATAGTAAATAATCGCCCAGACCCCACGGCGGCGTTGAAGGCCAAATGGGAACTAGAATTGGGAGACATAGACGAGGCTGACTGGCAGGAGGCACTGGCATCCCCTAGAGAGGCTGCCATACCGTCGAGACTTAGACTAGTGCAATTAAAAGTCCTGCACCGCACATACTATACCAGGACACTACTACACAGAATACACCGAGCAGATACGCCGCTTTGTCTTAGGAAATGTGGGGACATAGGTACATTTTACCATACCATATGGCTCTGTCCAGAGATGACGCTCTATTGGAAGGCGGTGATGCGTACACTCTCCCAGGTCACGAATGTCCCAGTTCGACCAGACCCGAGATGCTGTCTCCTTAACATCTGGGACCCTACGGATTTGGGCACTACAGCTCAGGACTGGGTCACCCTAGGAATGACAGTGGCAAAACGAAACATTGCACAACGATGGGGATCCAGCCTCAGTCCTACCCTCGATCAATGGTGCAGGGACATGGATCTAGCAATGATGGCGGAAAAGTCAGTTTATACTCATAGAGGATGCCCCAAAAAATGGACAAAGATTTGGGGTAGATGGAACGCTTATCGGGGTGATATTTGTGAGCCCCCCCAATGGATGAATCCTAGTCCGACAGTAGTGACTAAATACATTGTAGAATAGGATATGTTTTGTACATGGGCGGGTCACGGGAGATAGCTAAAATGAGCTGATGAATCTATGAATGCCAAACGATGAGACCAATTTCTGTACAATACCGTATTTTTAATCTGTGCACCAAGAAAACTAGACTATCAATGTAACATTAAACGAACTGTTAATAAAAAGATTTAATAAAAAAAAAAACCATAGGTTTCAGGCACGTTATAGTTAGAAATTAGCATTTAAAAAACCTTTGAAATTCAGTGAATTTCTAACGTTTTTAAATGCTAATTTCTAACTATAACGTGCCTGAAACCTATGGTTTTTCAGTGAATTTCAAAGGTTTTTTAAATGCTAATTTCTAACTATAACGTGCCTGAAACCTATTGTTTTTTCAGTGAATTTCAAAGGTTTTTTAAATGCTAATTTCTAACTATAACATGTCTGAAACCTATGGTTTTTTCAGTGAATATATATATATACACCCTCCCCATATATATAGATATTTATACATACATACATATATATACACACCCCCACACACACACACGTTAGGACCAAATTTTCATCGGAAATTTAATTTTTGGTTTGCTTTTAACTTTGCCGCTGTTTGACCAATCTTAACAAAACATTCCAAACAAAAGGCTCATCTGCCTTAGCTCTTTCCTGGAATATTTCAAGATGAGCGGTCAAGCGGGAGTCAAGAAAGAGGGGAGTCTCAAAACACATTTAACCTAAGTCATTTTCTATAGGATAAGTGAACAGCAATACTGCAAAAATAGCTGAACGGAATTACACCAAATTTGTCAGAAAGCTTGATCCTGATCCAGCAAGAGTGCTTTTGTGATTTGGTTTAAATACGTTTGGCAGCTTTTGATAAATTAAGGTTAAAAAAGGTAACATCTGATTGGCTGCCAACACAATGATGTACTTTGGGACTCTGTTCCCTGTCCTACAAAACGGTTTATAAAAAGATATAGGGGGGCAGAGTAGGGATACCCTGCACCCCCAGGCCGGGTATGCCAAAAGGAAGCTCCAGGGGCCGAAAACATAGTTTCTTTTTATTCGGTCGATGGATCTGTGTCCTAAAGTAGCTATACTTTGAGCCCATGCCATGCACTGATAAATACCTTCCATATTAAATAACTCATTACATATTCTATGACACCATTGATAACATCACTGCAGCATCGTTTTTTTTATCATTGAGGACAATACTGTGTATGCGGGGATGTGAGTTATAGTTACTTTAGGGTTTAGGTTTAGGTTTAGGTTTAGGGGATTTATAAAGCGCGTGACTACCCTTGGGCATCTCAGCGCAAAGTGATACAGGATAGGCAGATGTTAGCACAAGGGATTAGGGAAAAAGCCATGTTTTAAGTCTTTTTTTGAAGGACACTTCGTTTTCAATTAATCGGAGTTCTGGATCCATACTGTTCCACAATTTGGGTACCAGATGAGTGAATGACCTTCCGCCCCATCTAGCTCTCTTGAATCTGGTAGGGTTCATCAGAAAGTTAGAGCTTGACCTAAGATGGCGACAGGGTGAGTAATGTGAGACCAACTTTTGGATCAGGGAGGGGCCTCTCCCATACATGGCCCGGTGAGCCAGGTTTAAGGACTTAAATTTGATCCTGGCTTGGACTGGAAGCCAATGAAGCTCCCTCAATAAGGGTCTGGCTGAATGGTGTCTGGGTATATTCAACAGCAATCGGGCAGCTGCATTCTGTACGACTTGCAGTCTATTTGTAACATATTTAGGAGAGCCCAGAAAGAGAGAGTTGCCGTAGTCCAGCCTTGATACCACCAAGGCTTGCACTACAGTCTTCCTCGACTTCTCTGGGAGCAGGGCAATTATTTTTCTAATCATACGGAGTATCCCATAGCAGGTGTTTGAAAGTTTTCTGGCCTGGGCCTCCATCGTCAAGTTCTGGTCCAGCCACATGCCTAAGTTTTTTATGGCTGTTTTAGGAAGGGGTGGCGGCCCCCAATTGGCTGGCCAGGGAATCTCCGAGCGAGGGCTAAAGTTGCTGCCCAGGATCATTAGCTCGGTTTTGTCCCCATTCAATTTAAGGCTGCAATCAGCCATCCAAGATTCTATTTTTTCCAGGCAAGGGACGAGTTGTCTGTGGTCCGAATCAAGGGAGTCTGAGATTGAGACCACTAGTTGCGTGTCATCCGCATATGACACAGTGGAGAGGCCAAATTCCTGTATGATGTGGGCCAAGGGGCTAAGGTATATGTTAAAGAGTGTAGGACTTAGGGAGGATCCCTGAGGGACTCCCCAGGGAGCTGAAAGGGAGTCTGACGTGAATCCGGCCTCCTTGCATTGGAAGGATCTCTCACTCAGGAATGACACAACCCATTGGTTGGCCATTCCTCTAATTCCAACATCCTCAAGCCTTTGGATAAGCACTGTGTGGTCTACCGTATCGAACACCGCGCTTAAATCCAAAAGTACTAGGGCTGCAGATCTCCCTTGGTCTAGGATATATTTAAGTTTTTCAGTGACCACAAGCAATGCTGATTCCGTACTGTGTTTTGGTCGGAATCCCATCTGGGTCTGATGTATGATGCTGTTGTCTTCTAGAAAACTGGAGATCGTGCTGTTCGCGTGCTTCTCTGCTATCTTGCCTAGAATAGGCAACAGGGATATTGGACGATAATTGGCCAGAACTGCCAACTGCCAGGCTTTTGTTATAGTTACATCAGATAAATATAACTGGTGAATTTCAGGGGTTTTGTTTTCTTAAAACAGTAGGTTAAACTGGCATTTTGACCTAACCATAATGTCCCTTTAATCTTTGAATTTTCGTTGAATTACGTATATATACAATACTCCCCTTGTAGATGAGAATTACGCTGACATGTTTGTCTGACTCCTAACATTCGTTGTCTGAGTCAACACAACTTGTTGTAGGGAGGAGAAAGCCGCTTTGCAGTTCTCCTTTTCTTCAAAGATGGTACGCTTTGTATTAGTCCACTTGAGGATAAGGAGAGCTACCCGGGTGTGCTCCCTAAGATGTGAGGCTCACAACAGTTCCAAAGATGAAGAATAAAAGCAGAATCTGTAACACTAAATTAAACACACCAAAAAATTCGTATTAGTTTGTTGCAAAAAGATATTAGTGATAGTTTAATGTAAATCACATAACAAAAGGCTGCAACTCAGAAACTATAAAAACAGGTAGATTCTAATTTTCCAGTAATGACTAGGGTTGTACAAGATTCATGTAATTGCTTTTGCATAATTATGTGAAATTTTGGGAAAATGACTCAAATTTATACTTAATTATGTAAAATGCAAATTTAGCACTATAGCCTAATGTGAGAAATGCGCCTTTGCATTCGTTTTGAACGTGAAGATGCATTTCACATGAAAAAAATAGTGACAAAAAAGTTCTGCACACAACAGCCACTTGCATTCTGATTGTTCACGGTATTCACACACTCCAATACTACAATTGTGCTGCAAATGTGACATAATTAAGTGATGTGGTGTAATGGCATCATTTTAGGGATTTTGTGTAACATGCACAGTGTGAAATTATGCAAGTTACACCAGCCTAGTTGAAATTTCACCCGGGCTTCCTAATAACCTGTAGCAGGCAAGAAATAAACAATTTGCTATTAGTATTTCATATCTTCAGATCACTGTTATTTTTAGTGGAAAAAAATTAGAGGAAAAGCCAGTTCTTGTTTTCATTGTTTAAAACACAGCTGTAGTTATGCTTCATGACATTTCTTTTAAAGTGGCTTCTGGCTCTAACACCAGGCGTTATGACACCGCAACTCAACTATGATAACTTGTTACAGTTGAGCAGCTATATGATGTTCTCATTACAGCTGACTATAAACGTCACAAATTGAATGTGATAAATAAATTAGAGATGGGCTTTTATACAGGCATTGCAGATTCCAACTCATAATACTAAACTAATATGTTGCTGCTTGCTCTATCCACAAACTACTATTGGCACTTACAACTACTAGTATAGATACAAAATGTCTGCCTGTATGCACCCATTCGGTAATGAAACTTTATGGTCTCTAGCTCTTTTGTTCAAGCTACCATCAAACTGAATTGTGAGGTTCTATCCCCACAAATGTATCTTACAAAAAAGACGGACTTATGACGATCTTTTACACTCTCTCTCTGTAACTGCGCATAGGCAGTACTATTCTGATTTGGTTTACATCCTACCTACCAGGGAAAATCAATTGGGACAAATAGGATCTTTGAAATCTCATGCTCTTTTTCTCTTTTGGAGTGCCTCAAGATCAGCCATATTGATTATCTTATTTAAAGTTTACTTAAAGCCAGAAGACCATACATTTTTAAAAAAGAGATTTTTTTTCACTAATAGTCAGACACCATTCCATACCCATGGTTCTCTGCCCCTGGTGACATCACAAAACTGAAGTTTATTCTTGACAAACTTTTAAATTATTTGACTTTATTGCTCTGAAACTAAACACAACTAAAGCTGAATTTTACTACTTTCTGTAGGAAAGAAAATCACCTCAGATTCTAAAATTGTTTTAGGTAAAAAAAAAATCAACTCCTAAGTTTTGAACCATGACACCCTCCTAAATCTCAAAGAACTCTCTCAAAATGAGCAAAGTTTGCCTTGTTTTATTTGTACCTACGAAGGAAAATAAAACCCAAATCCTTTGCAAAGTTTTCAAGCTATCCAAGCCCTGGTATAATACCACCTGTACTGAAGGCATTCCATCCAGATCAGCCACAGTTCCTCTAAACACTCTACACAGCAGCCATTTGCTAAAGACTCAAAAAAGGCGATCACATAACATCCATTCTGATTGATCTTCTTTGGCTACCATTGGCACCAACAATAAATTTCAGGACATGCTGCTGTACATCAGGGGTGTGAGGAATATTTTATTCCGCTGGCGGGATTGGCGGAATTTGGTGTCTCCAGGTTACTCTTGTAACATGGTAGTAGTAGTAGTAGTAGTAATTTATTGTACAGTTAATTAAAACTCACAATTTAAAACCATCAAGACATTAAAGTGCATAACAATCCTTGTTTGTACATTGACATTTGTAAAATACAGACTGCATAATTAGCTTATTGATGTTATGCAATGCGTGGAGTTCATATCGAGGCTCAATTTTGTTATACATTCGAACCTTTTTAAGGCGGATAAAAGCTTGGGCAAGGTGTCTGTTCATTCCTATGTGGCAGGTAAAAACTTGGATAAAGTGCTTCAAGGTGCAAACATGGGTTCATCGAAGCGGGCCCATGTGAAGGTTGGCCGTTAAAGTGCTCAGTAAGTCTTGAGTCTTTCAGTCACTATATCAAAATACTTTGTGAGTCTGCAGTTTAGCTGAATCTCTTCTGGATTGAAAACACAATTTTACAGCCTGCCTACAGGTCCTGATGCCCTTCTGATTCAGTGTTGGTCGAAGTAAGGCACGCCTTTTGTCAATCAAGTTTGAGCAGATGCAAATGATATGTATTAGGTCCTCATTTCCTGTTCCACAAAGGCGACAGGTCTGGTCTTCTGGTCCCCTTTTCCAAGGTGGCAGATGAGGAAGAATTGGTAAAATGCCAAAACGCAGCTTTAAAAATGTTTCTTTTATCTTCTGTTTAACTCCCATTTTCAAATAGGATTGTGGCGTAAGAGCTTTATAGTCATTAAGTACTATCCATCCATGAGCCCTCTTGGCCAAAGTTTCCTTGTCTTCTGTTATGGATATCAATTTTGTCACTTTGGTTACGACCTTTTTAAAGCTCTTATGATCTATGGAGGATTCCTAGAGGTTGGTCAGTTTGAGGCTTTCCAGTGATTCGACCAAGTACTCTCTGGAAGGAGATTTCTCTCGATGTGACAGCTCTGCCCAAAGATGCGCATTTAGGGATCCTTGCTCTGCACCTCTGATCTTATGCCAGCATTTTATATACGCACCCCTTCTTTCTACTCTTTGCTTTTGAAGACCGAATTCCAGGCGAATTTGGGCGGATGACACAAAGTTTGGTAGCTGAAAGATTGTTCTATATGTGCTACTAATTATTTTATCTAGGACTATCACATCTTTCCCGTGCGTTGGTTCGATCCCATATGTGAGCATTGGCTTCAATCGTGCTCAAATCACCTGTAATAGGGAATCTAGTGTTCGGTCTGGTAGATCTTTCTTCAGGGACCTCATTGCATGGTAGCTCGTTGTGCCCCTCCGTCGCAGGGCCTCCAATTGGGGTTTGTTCTAGCCTCTGCTATCAAGTAAAACTCCGAGGTACTTGTAATTGGTTACCCGGTCTAGGATGCGCCCATCCAGGCACCACGTGATTTTCTTGATCTTATTGTAATTCACTGGCATAATTTTTGTTTTCTTTAAGTTGATGCATAATGCGTTGCGTTTCGAGAATTTATTAGTGATATCCAGCAGGTGTTGCAGGCTGATTGGGTCCGGCTTATTAAAACCAAGTCATCCGCATATAGGAGGTTGGAAAACAAGATATTTCCCAAACGTGGGGCGTGCGATGTACTGTTGTCCAGCTCCCCTGGAAGGTCTGCTAAAAAGAGGTTGAACAGCATGGGGGCTAGAAGGCACCCTTGTTTCAGGCCTTTGGTGGTGTTAATTTGCCTTGAGAGGTGCGTCCCGGCTCCCAGCTTGATCTTGACCCAGGGATCAGTGTGCAATAGGATTAGCTGTTTTAGGAGGGGTTCAGGTATGCCCCACTTTTCCAACTTCTGCCACACTTTGGTGCGATCTACGTGGTCAAATGCTGCGCTGTATGAAACATAAGAATAGTGAGCTCTTTGCTGCTTTGGCCGCGTCTATCAGCAAGGTTAGCGCCATTATGTTAGTTGTGGTACCCTGTCCTCTACAGAACCCTGTTTGGTTTACGGGGATGATGCCTTTTACTGATGCCCAAGATGTTAATTCCTCCAGGACTAGCCCTGCATAATACTTTGCCTCTATATCTATTAGAGCGACGAGTCAATAGTTGTTAGGGATGCTCCTGTAGCCCTGCTTGTAAATTAGGCTGATGATCAATCCTTTCCAGGATGCTGGGCTTATTTCTGTTTCCTGTATGCCCTTGAAGACTGGTACCAGTATTTCGCTCCAGAATTCTGCATCCTGCTTATACAATATTGGGGGTATTCCATTTGGGCCTGGGGCTCCTTCCAAGATCCCTTTTGATATTTGTGTCTTGATCCGGGCTGCTGTTATTTCATCACTAAATTCTTTACTGTTTGATGATGGTTTGGAGCCCGATATGCCTTCCGTCCTGAGGTCTTTTTGATTACTTGGAATCACATCGTGTATGATGCCTTCACTTGTCCTTTGTTTAGTACTATTTATGTTGTTATCACTCGTATTCCTTTCGGTGGTACACATTTTTTCCTCAGCTGAGCTCCCCTCTTGATTCTTGTCATTAAAGTGGTTGTACAGGTGGTGTGCCCAATCAACTTCTGTTATTTGTGAGTTTATTCCTTGATGGGCTGCCCGCTGGAGGCTGTTGATTGTCCACCAGAACCTGGCGCTGTTTTTAAGCTTTGAGTCGTGCAGTATCTTTACCCAGACTTCTTCATTCGCTTGCCTTTTCTTCTCCCAGTTCATCTTTTTTAACTTTGCCTTTAGGTTCCATAGCTCGCTTTGCAGGGCTAGGTTTTGTGGTCGTTTGCCAAGCTGTCTTAAGGCTTGATTTATTTTCCGTTTGAGATTTCTTGTCTCGGGTGAGGTGGCCTTTCCTGGTAAGTGACCCAGTGGCTTCCCCAACAAGGTCCTTGACTTCGTGGCAAATTTTGTCCCAAGATCCTTTGTGAAGACCTCCCAAGCCTCTATTGAGTTCGCTTTCAGGTTGTTTTCTTGGTGGATAAGTGTCTTCGCATTGATGGATAGCTCTTCGATCTTATCAGGCTTACACCTTATTCGCTTGAAATCTGAGGTGTATTCGGTGCCAGCGCTTATCCTTGCTTCCAAATAATTCCCTCTGGTTACTCTTAGCATCACTTCTTGCGGAAGATGGTCACTTTGCCCATTTTTGCCCAGTTTAAAGGAGTCTATGGTGTCGAACAGGGGAAGAGTTACTACGGTGAAATCTAAGTAGGAGGAGATGGTTTCGGAGTGGTAAGTTGGTGCTGGCAGGTTGTCCTCATTGAATCGGCCATTCAGCGCCCTCAGATTTAATTGTTCCAGTTCTCTAAGTAATTAAATTGAACATCTTGTTTGTTTATTTGAGTGTGTAAGGGCTTGGTTTGGTATTCCCCACGCTATATTGAGTTCCTGTGCTAGCTCGTCTTCTAAGGCCGTTCCGAAGAGGTAGAGATTGAAGTCGCCTGCCAGGATTATGTTCTCCGCATCCCTCTCTTCTATGATTCTTGCCAGTTCGGTAACCAATTCTTTACCCTTTGAGCCTGTGCTTTGGATGTATGTACGTGTTAATTACGATAAGTGACTGATCTTCCTTATTGATTTTAATTGTTATAGCTGTTGCCTGTATGGCACTTGGGGCTGTAATTTTAGCCTTAATCTCCTCTGTTGTTCCTATTGTAAGTATTGAGGCATATGTCACCAGGCCACCTGAACGATGGCCGAAAGTTGACCCTTTGATAGCTGGGACAATTTGTGACGTGTATCCTCGTAGAGCTATCTCATGCTCTTCCCAGGTTTCTTGAATTACTATCAGGTCAAATGACCTTAAATAATTTAGTATTTCAGGATCCTCCAGCTTGTTCGCCAGACTGTTAATGTTCCAAATACATATTCTGGTTTTTGTTGGATTGGCTTGTGTTGAGGTTGAGCCGGGTGCCCCTTGTCACTGGGTACCCGCCGTCATTATTGTTCGCCGTATTCTTGCCCAACTGGGAACAGATGACCGTATTGTTGGGCTTTTGATGTTTAAAAGGCTCCGGTGGGACCCTGGAGAGTGGCTGCATGCTCCTTTTAGAATTGATGTGAATATATGTGGTGTGTCCTTGGTACTTTCTTCTATGAGAGGCATGGGATAGGCTAGTTTTGTTCCTAGTTCTAACCTTATCCCCCACTGGGAGAATTTGTTAGTTTCCACTAAGATTCGGTTGACTATCTCGTTCGATTTCCATGTTGTCTTTGTTGCTTCTGGGCATTGTTGATTTGATGTCGGTTGGAATTCTATTGCATGCAGGTCTGTTGTGCTGATGTTTTCCAGGCCGTTGATTGAGTGGAGGAGTCTCAATATGTCTCCCCTATTTATCCACTCTTCCTCTGGATTTATATTCTGGGATGAATAGGATAATGTCTGTCTCTTTTGATGCAAAGACCCGGGTTTCCTGGAGTGAAATTATTTCATGGTGGTTAGACCTGTGTAAGTATTGGTTGTCATTTGTGCTGTCGAGGACAGCGATGCTGGCTCGATGAGATTCATCTGATACTTGCTCAGTAGCCGGCTTGTTCATGCTTTGTATGTCTTCCCTTGGCAGGTTTTCTGCCGGTCCCCTTACACTACTCTGTGTGTTACTTTCCTGCTCAGTTCGCTCCCTTTGTTGCAATCGTGTTGACATGCTAATTTCCTTCAGCTTTGACTGTTCGCATCTTATCACAAGTAGTTTCGTTGGTTTTGGAAGTTCCAACATATTTGGATTCCTTGTGGCTTTCGATCTCTTGTTTAAGGGTGATGTCTCCTTGGCCAGAGTAAAGATCGGGGAATTCCTTGTTTGCTCTTTTTCCCCAGGGGTTCCTGCTGGCTGATCCTCCTCGGTGTGACTCACCGCAATTATTTTCCTATTCCTGCCCTTCCTTTTTTGTTTACGGCGGACTTGTGTGTTCCTGAATGCTTCTGTACTGGCCCTTTCTTCGGTTGAGTTAGATAAAATGGAATTTTCTGGAGTTTGTTTTGGGTTAGGGGATAAGTTCCCTACTTTTTGATGTCTGGTCTGCATATTGTTAGTTCCAATTGATCGTTCTTTCGGGCCGGTACGTCCAGCGTTGGCTTCAGTTGTATTATGCAATGTTTTATTTAATTTTAGGTCAACCAAGAGGTTCCCTAGCATTGTCGGTGGCGTTGATAATTTATCAATAATTGGGGCACAGAAGCAGTCGGTTTGTAAAATGTGAGTGGCTTGTGCAGCTTCTTGTCCCCTTTTGATGAGGCCATTAAGATCTGCAAGTTTCCTCTCTATCCCGGAGATGAATTCTGCCAATGTATGGAGAACCTTTAACTGCATGTCTAATTTGTCAGATTGATATTGTAGTGCTGTTACTGATAACTGGATGGTGTTTAGTAAATGTGCCCAGAATGTTTCTGACAGGGCATTGCTCCCTTCTCTGTGCGCACTAGTCGATTCCTCCGCAGGACGGTTAGCGATGGGTTTTAGATTGTATGAGGCCAATAGATCTTCCCATTCTTGTTACGCGAGGAAAGTCATATTGCTGTCTGTAATGTGCGAGTCCTCGTGAGACAAAAGTAGGAGGAAGTCGGCTTGATCGATTTCCTTCTGCTGGTTTGAAGCCGTCAGGGTGCTCGTTGGCCTTAATGGAGAGCTGTTTTTTGGCTGGGATATTGTAATCCTGGCGTCATGTCCTTTCTCTGATTTCCGCTCGGGAGAGGGACCTGAGTGGTCCCTCAGGCACCTCGGGTCGTTAGGTCCCTGATGTGCTGGGGTGCTTGCGGGTTCTATAGCCCTCTCATTCTTGATCCCACTAAGCTTTATTTTCTGGTCCTGTGGACTTGTTGATGGGCTATCTTTTAGATTGCTGGCCCCCACAGCCCCCTCAGTAGTTTGTCCTCCTAGAAATCCATTCCCCGGTGGGCTTATCGGCCAGCTTGTGCTGAGCGGTCTGTGCCTTTTATCCATGTGTATGTCCGCAACTATGACCTTTGTAATTCCCAATGGTTGGTTTGAGGGATGTTCTAATTTCCCCGGTTGCAGAGGGGAATGCAAGCCCTCAATGTCCTCATTTTTTGTATAGATTTCTGTGCTAGGATCTTTTAAAAATTTGAATTTAGTGTAAATTTTTGGCTGGTACGTGCATGGGTTCTTTCTTTGAGGTGCCCCCTCAACATTTATGAGCTCTTCTGTTTTGTCTTTCTTGTCCCTTTTTATTGCAATGTTTGATTGATTTACGTTTTTTGGTTCTTTTATGGCTCCTGAGCTGCCATCATTGCTAGCTTCTACGCCAACTGTTGAACAGAAACTAATATCTTTATTAATGATTTTACTGTCCTTGATCTCATTAGTTTCAATGATGTCATTATTTGTAGCTGCCATGTTTCCACAGTCTTTTAATGCAACCTCCCTTTTATTCCGTTTAGATGTTGGCTTTATAATAGATCTTCTTACTCTGACCGACCTCATAGCTGACCAGGTGGGTGCCGAGTTGAACGGATACCGGCCTGTTGCTGTCCCCTTTAGTTTGTGCTTTGATTTATGCTTTGGTTAGAGCTTAGATTACTTTGGGTGGTTTTCCCTTCCTTGCGAGCTTTAATTTTTGGGTATTTAAGTGGTATTATTGTTCGTCCTTTGATTGCTGCTTATATGTTTGAGGAGCTTGGGGTGCTGTCTCCTTCTCTGGTTTCTCGTGTCTGATTTACTTGTTTTCGCACCTTCCCGCAGATATTATATATTTTATATGTTATTTGCTATCTGGGGACGCCTGTGTTAAGCTCCTCTGGTGGCTGATCGCTTAATTCCTTATGCTCCTCTCTTTATGTTTCCTTAAGTTGGTGTTTGACAGTTACTTGAGTTGCGCTTTAGAATTTGTGCTTTAGGATTGTGTTTTACTTTCACTTCTGTTAATTGTCCTTAAATTGTCCAGGTCTACTTTTCCGTAATGGACGATTTTTGATAAAGTTTTTGAGTTTTTTTTTGGTTTTTTTGTTTATTGTTTTTGTTGTTTATTGTTGTTGTTTATTGTAGTTTGTTGTCCTGTAGAATGTCAAGCTCCTGTCGAGCCCCTGTCAAGCTTTCCAGTGCTCTTCTCTTCGTCCGTTGGAGGTAGGTGGCAGTTGACGATGTTACTATGATGGCTTTCTGCTGACTCTAAGCAGACTCCTCTTCGGTTACTCGGCTACTCGAGGTGCCGGCCCCGCCTACCTAATATCCTGCTCCATGGGGCTCTTGGAGGCTCTTGTCTGGACCCCTCCTCCTCCGGCCCTCTGGTCCTCTGGTCCACTCCCAGGCCCCCCCCCTGCTGGCACCACTTGCTGTTGCTACTGCTGGCTGTTATCTGGTGAGTGCCAGTTAGGGGGAGCCAAGATGTCTCCGGTGCATCTAGTGCAGATTCTGGGGGTTATCTGGGTTATCTGGGTGCTGTGGCAAATGAACCCCTGTGAGAGCTGCAGGCGGGGGGGCTGTGCTGCAGCGAGGCCTGCCAGTCAGGTGTAAGGGGCGAGGACGCAGGATGGCAAGTCCTCTAACTGCCTAGATTGTTGTTAGTTTTGTTTTGTTTTGTTTTTTCACCTCGGTAAACTGCCTGCCTGTCTGTCTCTGTCTATGTTGAGCTCCGGTAGTCCGGTAGTGCAGCAGGTAGTGTTGTTGTTGCTGGAGCTCTGACTGCTCTGACTGCTGACTGCTGGGAGGGGAACCACGGCAGGGTGAGAATGATGCGGGAGAGTGCGTGAAGAGTGCAAAGAGCAGCGTGCTTGAGCGGGGATTAATTAAACAAATTGACAGGTTTGACAAACCTCCCCCCTCACTGCCTTGTTGCACACCACCGCTGCTGATTCTGCACTCGGCCATCGGACGTGCTCTGGGTACAGCTCCGGGTGTAAATGCAACACTCCAATTACGGCTGTAGCTCTTCCCCCCCCGCCCCCGTTTGCAGTCCACGGCGCTCAGCAGCTCTCCGCTCCGCAGCTCTCCGCTCTCTGCAGCTCTGCAGCCTGCTCACAGCCCGCTCACAATCCGACTCACAATCCGACTCTAATCAGGAACCGGAAACGTCACAGCAGTAGGATCGGTCCAACGTCCTCTGACGTAGCAGTGAGCGGCTGATAGCTCTTGAAACATGGAGTTCCGGCCATATTCCACCAATCGCCCATGGGGTGAATTTTTTTTCCCATGAGGCACGAGAAATGTGAACTGGCGAGCGCGCATGACATGTGGCGTATGTGAGAAGTTGGCCTGGTATATGCTGTCCACTAATTATAGTGGGCACCTTGCACCAGTCCAAACAACCCCTTATTGGAGATAGGTTAAAGACAACCTTTATTGAAAGCTATCCTAGTCGTAGCTATGGAGAGCAGCCTTCAGGCTAAGTCTTGAAGGAATGTAAAGCAGCTTGTTTTACCAGTCTATAATCTCTTGAGTGACCAAATGAAAGAGGACCACACCAGGTATATATTCAAAATATATGTATTTATTGCTAAACACACCCCTCTAGTCTCTTTATGAGGCTAGAGTTCGAAGTACATAAGTTATAAGTTAGTTATCAACAGTAATAGCACAAATACATGTTTGAGCCCTAGGGGCGTACCAAACCATATACCAATAAAGTGGTATAAGAACCATGACTGAGCTAGACACAAGGCCTAGAGCCTGTAGAAGTGCTTGGACCACAAGGAACCACCCAAGGTAGTGACACAGGGGACCCACGGGGGACGCGTGCAGTGTGAGAACACAGCCGCGAATCGCCGTTGACTTCTATGGGGGAAGTCGCGGTTGGAATTTTAAAGAAAAGGGACACTTAGAGGAGGACTTGGAGCAAACCCCTTTAGAACTGGATTGTTCTAGAGTCTATACCCACGGGGGCACCGGAGTACTCGAGTTACCTCACCCAGGGAAGCCGGGTGCATAGGTGTCTTTCGGGGTCGGGTTTCGTCGTCGTTTTCAATGGCGATCTGCTGCAAAGTGCTGCTGGCGGCCAAGTCGAAAGTGTTCGGGTGGATCCAAAGGTGAATCGAAGATCTGAAGAACCTGAAAGCAGAGGGGACAGAGTCTGGGTCACTAGCCAGTGACCAGGAAGGCGATGAGCAGATGCCCACCGATGTTGAGTGCTTCAGGTAGGTTGACGGTCATCTTGACTCTTCAGCCATGAGGTCCAGGAGTCGTCGATGACAACCAGGAGCTGGATTCGAGCTGTCCCACGATGTTTGTCGATTGCAGGGGTGTCGGCGACTGGATTGGACCCAACAAGCCTTGGAAAAGGCAAGTCTTGTGGAAATAGAAGAAGGACAGTGGTGCAGACCAGCAAGGTCTGAGGGACTCACTCAGCGAAGGTAAGTCAGGGCATGCCTGGAGCAACCAGGGAGCCCAAGCAGAAGAAGATTGGCTTTCGGGAGGGCCTACTAGCCAATGGACTAGCGACCGCAAAGGAGCCTTGAGTGGACGCACTTAGAGCTGGCTCACGGGACACTCGTGGAGTGGAGGCCAGTGATCTTCGGTACAGTCGGTGCTGGAGGCTGGGGCTACTCGGAGCCCAAAGCACAACTTTGTGGGAGACCCAGAAGAGGATGCACTTGCAAATGCGATCGGTGTCCATGGGTCACGGTTCCACATTACCCACGACAGCTACGGGCCTCAGCTTTGCTGAGGACTCAGGGCAGCCTCGGGGAAGTCTGGAAATTTACCTCTGGTGATGCAAAGACTTCAGCGTCCGGTGGGAGAATCAGCGATGCAGACCGGACAATTGCTTTGTTGGTGCTTGCCAAGCAGGGGAGTCACTCCTTGACCCCAAGGGAGATTCTTCAGTCCTCTAATCTTAAAGTAGAGCGTCGAAGGTCCAGGATTCTGTGTCAGAGTTTCATCCAGGTAAATCTAAAGTCCTAAGGACTGGGGTCCCATACTTATACCAAGTTAGGGGGTTGGACATACTCTGGGGACCCACCTATGGGAGGGTCAGGGCAGAGGGGTGGTTACACCCCTTTCGCTTTGTCCAGTTTCGCGCCAGAGCAGGGGCTGGAAGCCCCTGAGCCGGTTTGAACTGGGGTATGCACAGGGACACCAAATGTGCCCCCAGTGCAGGACTTCAACGCACCAGAGAGTGCTCCCGCCCAGCCCCAATACACACTATCCTGTCTGGGGAGGTGGTTACACCTCCCTGGGACAGGAAACCTATTGTCCAGGCCTCCCCTGCCGGAGTTTCGGTCAGCAGCAGGAGGCCAGACTCGTGTCTGTGGCAGCGGCATCCATTTTGTGATGCCAGGGCTCTGGAAAGAAGTTACTGGGTAGGCCAGTGGGTACATGTCTCTCCCTCTAGAAGGGTGGAATGCTACCCCCGCTGCCAGAACTGGCGGGGGGGTAGTATTCCAAGATGTTTGACACCAAACTCGACATGTTTTGGTGCAGCCAGTCCAAAGTTAGCATTCTACCGCGAGGATATAATGCACTTAAGAGTATATGGTCAGGCTGCACTGCAAACAGCATCAGAGGAGGTACTCCGAATGCTGCAGAGGGGCTCTGCTCATGCAGGGGAACCCTCTCACATAAAAACCAAGCACTCTGCCTTCAGGATTGTCAAGGCCTGCCATAGGAGTGACTTATAGGTTTATAGGTGAGTGCAATGGTAGTGATATAGGTAGCCTATACCACTGTAAGGGGTGCATGCACCACCTTACTCAGGCTGCAGTAGCAGGCCTGTGGTGTCATTTTGGCTGGCCTTCCAGGGGTGGCATAATACATGCTTCAGCCCCTGGAAGGCCTCTGAGGTACCTATGCCCTGGGTACATAGTATACCATATACTAGGGACTTATAAGGGCACTCCAGATTCCAATCAGAGATGTGCCTAAGGCACATGGAAACCATTTTAGAGAGGAAGCAGCTAGGCTGGGGTTCTGATTAGCAGGGCCCCAGCCAGACTAAAATCGAAAAACAGTGAAGCATCAGCAAAAAGTGGGGGTACCCATGTGAAGCAGATCCTACTCTCCTACACAACCCCCCCAAACGTAGGGACATTAAACTAACCTTGCCCAGTTAAGTCTTCATGTTCTAAGTGGAAGTACCTAGAGAGTCCATCTGCATTGGCATGGTTACTCCCAGGTCTATGTTCCACTGTGAAGTCCATCCCCTGTAGGGAAATGGACCACCTAAGCAGTTTGGAGTTTTCACCCTTCATTTGTTTTAGCCATAAGAGGGGCTTATGGTCTGTTTGAACAAGGAAGTGAGTACCAAACAAGTATGGCCTCAACTTCTTCAGAGCCCAGACCACAGCAAAGGCCTCCCTCTCAATGGCTGACCAACGTTTCTCTCTAGGTGTCAGCCTTCTGCTAATAAAAGCTACTGGCTGATCCTGACCTTCATCATTCAATTGTGACAGTACAGCCCCTACCCCCAATTCAGATGCATCTGTTTGGACAATGAACTTCTTGGAGTAATCAGGACTCTGTAGAATGGGAGCAGTGCACATGGCCTGCTTTAGGTCATCAAATGCCTTTTGACAGCTAACTGTCCACTGAACCTTTTTGGGCATTTTCTTGGAAGTTAAGTCATTCAGGGGTGTCACTATTGATCCATACCCCTTGCCAAATCTCCTATAGTACCCAGTCAGGCCTAAAAAAGGCTCTCACCTGAGTCTGGGTAGTGGGAGCAGTCCAGTCCATGATGGTCTGGATCTTGCTCTGCAAGGGTTGAACCTGGCCTCCACCCACAAGGTGGCCCAGGTACACAACCTGACTCTGCCCTATCTGGCACTTGGTGGCCTTGATAGTCAGGCCGGCTTTCTGCAGGGCCTGTAAAATATTTCTGAGGTGGACCAGGTGATCCTCCCAGGTGGAGCTAAAGACAGCAATATCATCTAGATATGCTGCACTATAGGCTTCCAGACCTGTAAGGACTGTATTCACCAACCTCTGAAAAGTGGCAGGTGCATTCTTCAGACCAAAGGGCATCACCACAAATTGATAATGCCCACTTGGGGTTGAGAATGCTGTTTTTGGCTTTGCATCATCAGCTAGTCTGATCTGCCAGTAGCCAGCTGTCAGGTCAAATGTGCTTAGATACTTGGCTGAGGCCAAAGTGTCTATTAGCTCATCTGCCCTAGGTATTGGATGGGCATCAGTCCTAGTGACTGCATTGAGACCCCTGTAGTCCACACAAAACCTCATCTCTCTTTTCCCACCATTGGTGTGAGGTTTTGGCACAAGGACCACTGGACTAGCCCAAGGGCTATCTGAGGGTTCAATAACTCCCAAATCCAACATCTTCTGGACTTCTGTCCTGATACAGTCCCTGACATGGTCAGGTTGCCTATAAATCTTATTTTTAATAGGCAGGCTGTCCCCAGTGTCCACTTCATGAGTGCACCAGGTGGTCTGACTGGGTATCAGTGAGAATATGTGCCTGAACTGATTGAGAACCTGTCTGCAATCAGTTTGCTGCTGGGCAGTGAGGCTGCCTGCCAAGGCTACACCATCCACTGACCCATCATCAGGGTTCTGTGAGAGCAGGTCAGGGAGTGGGTCACTCTCTTCCTCCTGTCCCTCATCAGTAGCCATGAGCAAGCCCATGTCTGCCCTGTCCACATATGGTTTTAATCTGTTGACATGGAGAACCCTGTGGGGACTCCTGGGTGTTCCTAGGTCTACTAAGTAGGTAACCTCACCCTTCTGTTCAACAATGGTATGGGGTCCACTCCATTTGTCTTGGAGAGCTGCTGGGGCCACTGGCTCCAGCACCCACACCTTCTGTCCTGGCTGGTAAACAGTCAGGACAGCCTTTGGTCATGCCAGGCTTTTGAAGTTCCTGGCTAGCCTCAAGGTTTTTAGTTGCCTTTTCATGTACTCAGCCATCCTGGAGCGGAGACCAAGTACATAGTCCACTATGTCTTGCTTTGGGGGCTTGAGAGGTAACTTCCATCCTTCCTTCACCAAGCACAATGGGCCCCTGACAGGGTGACCAAACAAAAGTTCAAAAGGGCTGTAGCCAACCCCTTTTGAGGCACCTCCCTGTATGCAAATAAAAGGCAGGGCAAGAGTATGTCCCATCTTCGCCTAAGCTTTTCTGGGAGCCCTTTAATCATGCCCTTCAAGGTTTTGTTGAATCTCTCAACTAAACCATTGCATTGTGGGTGATAGGGTGTGGTGAACTTGTAAGTCACTCCACACTCCTTCCACATTGCTTTCAAGTATCCAGACATAAAGTTAGCACCCCTGTCTGATACAACCTCCGTAGGGAAGCCCACTCTTGAGAAAATTCCCAGGAGGGCCCTTGCCACCACAGGTGCTGTAGTGGTCCTAAGGGGAATAGCCTCTGGGTACCTGGTGGCATGATCCACTACCACCAGGATAAACCTGTGCCCAGATGCTGTTTGGGGATCCATGGGACCAACAATGTCAATCCCCACCCTCTCAAAGGGAACCCCCATCACAGGTAGTGGTATCAGGGGGGCCTTTGTGGTGCCACCTGCCTTGCCACTGGCCTGGCAGGTTACACAGGAGCGACAACACTCCTTGGTGTCTTCAGACATGTGGGGCCAGTGAAAGTGAGGGACAATTCTGTCCCAAGTCTTGTTCTGTCCCAGGTGACCTGCTAAGGGAATGTCATGGGCTAGGGTCAATAGGAAGCCCCTGAACTTCAGAGGTATGACCAACCTCCTGGTGGCACCAGGCTTGGGGTCTCTACACTCTGAGTACAAGAGTCCATCATCCCAATACACAGTATGGGGACCACTAGCTTTCCCAGCAGCCTCAGCAGCAGCTTGCTGTCTGAGGGGTTCAAGAGAGGGCAGCTCTGCTGCTCCTGGCTCAGATCTGCCCTGGAAGGGCCCCCTGTCCCCAAGAACTCAACCTGGTCAGGTTCAAGCTCCTCTGGGACAGTTCCTTCCTCAGGACTGAGATCATCCCCCTCAAGAGACTGATCTTCCTTCTGAGCCAAGGGGGAAGGCACTGCCTTTACCCTACTACTCCTCTTCTTGGAGGGCACTTGGTCCATTATTCCAGAATCCAAGGCCTGTTTAGTGTTAGACATTTTGGCTTGTGACCTGGTCACAGCAAACACATCTGCAGGGATGCCCAGCATTTCTGCATGGGTCCTGAGCTCCACTTCTGCCCAAGCTGAAGTTTCTAAATCATTGCCAAGCAAGCATTCAACTGGTAGGTCTGCACTTACCACAACCTTCTTAAGGCCAGTTACCCCTCCCCAGGAGAAGTTAACCACTGCCAGAGTATGGTCTGTTCTGACATTGCTAGCATTGGTCACTTGGTACATTTCACCAAGTATAATCTGCCCAGGATTCACAAGGTCTTGTGTCACCATGGTGACACTTGCCCCTGTGTCCCTAAATGCCAAAGCCTCTTTTCCATTGATTAAGGGCTGTTGCCTGTACTTGCCCAGATTACTGGGACTCACAGAGGAGGTCACATCCATGCCTCCATCACAGACTAGAACAGCCTGAGTGAGTTCTCTGACTAGGTCAGAGCTCATCTCTTTACCCAGGGTCAACCCTACTAAACCCTTGGCTTGTGTAGTCCCACCACCAACTGTAACTGCACTAGGGGGAGCAGGTGCCTTAGGGGCATTGGTGGGGGCTGGAGTAGAGTCTTTGGACTTGGTGCAATCACTGGTCCAGTGGGTCTTTTGCTTACAGACCTTGCACCATGGTTTCTTTTGGCCTTTTCCCTTGCTAGACTGTGACTCCCCACCTGAAGAAGATTTTTGGGGGCCTTGTGAAGACTTCTGGTCTTTACCCTTCTCCCCACCCTTATCAGAGTGTTTAGAATCTTGCTTCTTAGGGTCACCACCTTGGTTCTGTACCTTCTGCCTCACCCTGGTTCTGACCCATTTGTCTGCCTTCTTTCCCAATTCTTGGGGAGAGGTCAGATCAGAGTCCACCAGGTGCTGATGCAACAGCTGATTTTGACAATTATTAAGGATCTGCTCCCTCATGATAAGATTGTACAATCCTGTGAAGTCACATACCTTACTGCCCAATAACCAACCTTCCAGAGCCTTGGCAGAACAATTAACAAAGTCCACCCAGTCTTGAGTCTGTGCTTTTTGGGTATCTCTGAACTTTAACCTGTATTGTTCAGTGGTTAGGCCAAACCCATCAATCAGAGCACTCTTCAAGACTGTGTAATTATCAGCATCCTCCTCTCTAACAGTGAGGAGCTTATCTCTACCTTTGTCTGCAAAGGAGAGCCACAAGATTGCTGCCCACTGCTCCTGAGGGACCCTCTGTACTTTACAGGCCCTCTCCAGTGCAGTTATCCATTTGTGGATGTCATCCCCACTCTGGTAGGGAGGGACAATCTTGCTCAGGTTTCTATGGTCATAAGACCTTTCCCTATCTCTGGGGAAATTGCTGCCACCATGGGACTCTAGTCCCATCTTTTTCTCTCTTTGTAGAGATCTAGGGACTCCCTGTCTATAGCCAACTGCTGTTTTCTGAGCTCAAGCTGGGCTTGCTCATACTGAATCAGTCTCTTTCTCCTGTCATGAGAGGATTCTCTACTATGAGAAGAGACAGAGGTCCCTATTGAGGTGTCAGAGTGGTGAGACTCCTGAGAAGGAGATCTAGCCCTTCTTGGCACACTCTCAACTCTTCCTGGGGGGACAAAGGTGAGGTCATCCTGATCCTCCCCTTCATCCACAGGAATAGCTGGGTTTTCCAGGTCAAGGTCATTGTCACCTTCCTGGCCAGTTTCAGAGGGGGGCCTGGGTTTCTTCACCCCTGACCCCTTCCTCATTTTCTGCCCCACCCTCTCTGCCTACCCCTTCAGACCCTAGAGGTCTGCTGAGATCATCAGCCAGTAACACCTCCCTGAGGTGTTGGGTGCTGGCACTTTTGCCTGCCTTCAGCTTCCTAGTATTTCATAATGCTCTCAATTCCAAGAATGGGAGTTTATCATACTTGGAGGGAAGAAGCCCACTGGCTTCTGGCAAGGACTCACTGGGTCCTGGCTTTGAAGACATTACTAGTGAGGTGTGGTGTATGCACTACCTACTCTAGTGTGGCCTACTAAACTCTCTTGAGTTGTAGAAAGGGTGTGCTATCCCTTAACACACAACTCGTAGGGGCAGATTTACAAGCCCCCTGCGCCACCAGTACGTCACTTTTCGTGACGTACTGGTGGCGCAGGAAGCTCCTCGATATTTACAAGGAGAGGAAAAGCCACCATGCGTGACTTTTCCTCTCCTTGTAAATACCGTCCCTTCACACGCAGCACTTTGCGGTGAAGGGGCGTTCCATGGGTGTTGCTGTGGGTGTTCCCACGCAGCACCCATGGAACAAGACACATCTCCAGATTTACGAGAAATCGTAAATCTGGAGATGCATCTGAAAGCTACGCCACCCTAGAGGTGGCGTAGCGAGCGCACCGAGGAGAAATGTTTTCATTTCTCCTCGTTTTTCCTCTTTCAATGCGTGCTGCATTCTGCAGCACGCATTGAAAGAGAAAAGCCTGTACTGATTGTTTTTGTGCAGAAAGGTGCCCCTTCCTGCACAAAAACAATCTCCCCATGGCGCAGGCATCCTTGCACCATGGTGCAAGGGTGCCTGCGCCGGCGCTTGTCAGCTGTTTGTGCGCCAGCGCAGGGAAAGCACAGGAATGCGACATATTCTTGTAAATATGTCGCATTCCTGTGCTCTGAGATGCCGCAGCGTGGCGCAGCCAAAGGGCTTGCAGCGCCACGCTGCGGCACTTTCTTGTAGATCTGCCCCTAAGTTCAGTAGAACTTACTGTATACTAAGCTTGATTTATATGTACCTAAGGTACCCTTAGTGGTTTTCAGTTGATCAATTCAATTGAGATTATCTGGTAAAACAATAGCAAGCTGGAATCCCACACGCTGCACACCAATGTGAGAAGTTGGCCTGGTATATGCTGTCCACTAATTATAGTGGGCACCTTGCACCAGTCCAAACAACCCCTTATTGGAGATAGGTTAAAGACAACCTTTATTGAAAGCTATCCTAGTGGTAGCTATGGAGAGCAGCCTTCAGGCTAAGTCTTGAAGGAATGTAAAGCAGCTTGTTTTACCAGTCTATAATCTCTTGAGTGACCAAATGAAAGAGGACCACACCAGGTATATATTCAAAATATATGTATTTATTGCTAAACACACCCCTCTAGTCTCTTTATGAGGCTAGAGTTCGAAATACATAAGTTATAAGTTAGTTATCAACAGTAATAGCACAAATACACGTTTGAGCCCTAGGGGCGTACCAAACCATATACCAATAAAGTGGTATAAGAACCACGACTGAGCTAGACACAAGGCCTAGAGCCTGTAGAAGTGCTTGGACCACAAGGAACCACCCAAGGTAGTGACACAGGGGACCCACGGGGGACGCGTGCAGTGAGAGAACACAGCCGCGAATCGCCGTTGACTTCTATGGGGGAAGTCGCGGTTGGAATTTTAAAGAAAGGGATACTTAGAGGAGGACTTGGAGCAAACCCCTTTAGAACTGGGTTGTTCTAGAGTCTATACCCACGGGAGCACCGGAGTACTCGAGTTACCTCACCCAGGGAAGCCGGGTGCATAGGTGTCTTTCGGGGTCGGGTTTCGTCGTCGTTTTCAATGGCGATCTGCTGCAAAGTGCTGCTGGCGGCCAAGTCGAAAGTGTTCGGGTGGATCCAAAGGTGGATCGAAGATCTGAAGAACCTGAAAGCAGAGGGGACAGAGTCTGGGTCACTAGCCAGTGACCAGGAAGGCGATGAGCAGATGCCCACCGATGTCGAGTGCTTCAGGTAGGTTGACAGTCGTCTTGACTCTTCAGCCACAAGGTCCAGGAGGTGTCGACGATGACCAGGAGCTGGATTCGAGCTGTCCCACAACGTCTGTCGATTGCAGGGGTATCGGCGACTGGATTGGACCCAACAAGCCTTGGCAACGGCAAGTCTTGTGGAAATAGAAGAAGGACAGTGGTGCAGACCAGCAAGGTCTGAGGGACTCACCCAGCAAGGGTAAGTCAGGGAACGCCTGGAGCAACCAGGGAGCCCAAGCAGAAGAAGATTGGCTTTCGGGAGGGCCTACTAGCCAACGGACTAGCGACCGTGAAGGAGCCTCGAGTGGATGCACTTAGAGCTGGCTCATGGGACACTCGTGGAGTGGAGGCCAGTAATCTTCAGTGCAGTCGGTGCTAGAGGCTGGGGCTACTCGGAGCCCAAAGCACAACTTTGTGGGATACCCAGAAGAGGATGCACTTGCAAATGCGATCGGTGTCCAGGGGTCACGGTTCCACGTTACCCACGCCAGCTACGGGCCTCAGCTTTGCTGGGGTCTCAGGGCAGCCTCGGGGAAGTCTGGAAATCCACCTCTGGTGATGCAAAGACTTCGGCGTCCGGAGGGAGCTTCAGCGATGCAGACCGGACAATTGCTTTGTTGGTGCCTGATAAGCAGGGGAGTCACTCCTTGACCCCAAGGGAGATTCTTCAGTCCTCTAATCTTAAAGTAGAGCATCGAAGGTCCAGGATTCTGTGTCAGAGTTTCATCCAGGTAAATCTAAAGTCCTAAGGACTGGGGTCCCATACTTATACCAAGTTAGGGGGTTGGACATACTCTGGGGACCCACCTATGGGAGGGTCAGGGCAGAGGGGTGGTTACATCCCTTTCCCTTTGTCCAGTTTCGCACCAGAGCAGGGGCTGGAAGCCCCTGAGCCGGTTTGAACTGGGGTATGCACAGGGACACCAAATGTGCCCCCAGTGCAGGACTTCAACGCACCAGAGAGTGCTCCCGCCCAGCCCCAATACACACTATCCTGTCTGGGGAGGTGGTTACACCTCCCTGGGACAGGAAACCTATTGTCCAGGCCTCCCCTGCCGGAGTTTTGGTCAGCAGCAGGAGGCCAGACTCGTGTCTGTGTCAGCGGCATCCATTTTGTGATGCCAGGGCTCTGGAAAGAAGTTACCGGATAGGCCGGTGGGTACATGTCTCTCCCTCTAGAAGGGTGGAATGCTAGCCCCGACGCCATAACTGGCGGGGGGGTAGTATTCCAAGATGTTTGACACCAAACTCGACATGTTTTGGTGCAGCCAGTCCAAAGTTAGCATTCTACCGTGAGGATATAATGCACTTAAGAGTATATGGTCAGGCTGCACTGCAAACAGCATCAGAGGAGGTACTCCGAATGCTGCAGAGGGGCTCTGCTCATGCAGGGGCACCCTCTCACATAAAAACCAAGCACTCTGCCTTCAGGATTGTCAAGGCCTGCCATAGGAGTGACTTATAGGTTTATAGGTGTGTGCAATGGTAGTGATATAGGTAGCCTATACCACTGTAAGGGGTGCATGCACCACCTTACTCAGGCTGCAGTAGCAGGCCTGTGGTATCATTTTGGCTGGCCTTCCAGGGGTGGCATAATACATGCTTCAGCCCCTGGCAGGCCTCTGAGGTACCTATGCCCTGGGTACATAGTATACCATATACTAGGGACTTATAAGGGCACTCCAGATTCCAATCAGAGATGTGCCTAAGGCACATGGAAACCATTTTAGAGAGGAAGCAGCTAGGCTGGGGTTCTGATTAGCAGGGCCCCAGCCAGACTAAAGTCGAAAAACAGTGAAGCATCAGCAAAAAGTGGGGGTACCCATGTGAAGCAGATCCTACTCTCCTACAGCGTCCCCTAGAACAATTTGCTAAAGGTTGCGGGCAGAGGGCTGCTTCTCACATAGATTTTCTGTAGCTTCAGTAGATTTTCTGTTTGAGTGGCAGCAAAATCAACTTGAATGGCCATGTTCTCTTGTGCACCGCATGGTGCTGTTTGCTATGATTTGTCAGCGCTGCTCACACTAAAGGTGCTAAATTGTAACACGGGCAGCCTGACATGCATATTTTCCACCCATTGGCGGAACTCTGTGGAATTTTGCTGAGTTTTTATGCAACTCTGTGGAATTCTGCAGCATGAAACTCGGCGCGTTCTGCCCACCCCTACTGTTATAAAATCCTGCACCTCTGTTACCCTTAAATCTACCCAAGAAATTGAGGATTTCTGTACCTTGATCATGTCATAGGGCAATACCATGAACGTGTGCCTGCGATATCGAACAGAATAAAGAAGCATAAACATAATTTTCCTAGTTATTCCATGAGCTGCAGATAACTGAGCTTGGAAACAGTGGAGTGGTTGTCTCTTCCTGTATCCAAGCTGTGATATCTTCAGCTTATACACTGAAACCCACTTTTAAAAATAAATAATGCAACACAATTCAGCAATATCTCTTGTTCTACTGATTGGATTTTTGTCATTTTGGTCTATTTTTATTAAATAAAATGTGCCCTGTGTTTCTAAATTGGTTTGGGTTTTTCTTATGTTGCGTTTTGACTTTATTATTGTTTGTGTGCTGCATAAATACTTTATGCATTGCCCTTCTAAGTTAAGCCGGATTGCTTTTATGCCAAGTTAGCCACAGGTTTAGCACAACCCAATTTCTTACAGAAGGCACCCTTGCACTATGGTGCAATGGTGTCTGCGTTGGTGCTAGGCAGCAAAGCAACTAACTCAGTGCAAAGTACGAAAAAGAAAATGAAATAACTTTGAGTTATTATCATTTTATGCTTTGTGCTGCTTTGTGGGCGGGTGGATGGGCGGGGCTGCTCTGCTCTTGGAGCAGAGCAGGGGAGGAGTGGTTTGCCCACTCCTAAGTGTGCAATGACTGGTCGGCCCTCTCAGGCCACCCAAACCAGTCAGGCGCACTTTCCCTGTTCTCCATGCAGGCTGCATTACAGCCTGCATGGAGAACATGCCCACCCCTCCAGCCCCTGGCTGAGCGTCGTGTCACAGCGCTCAGACGAACCACAATGCTGCATTGCTGCGTTGTGATTGGTCAGTGGGGCCTGGCTGTGTTTCCAGTTCCAAGACAAGGAGAGCAGGAGCAGAGACGCGGGACCCGGCGGTAAGGTAAGATTTATTTTTTTATATTGAGCACCCTAACCACACCCCCGCGTGACTCCCCCCCCCAGCGCGTCTCCACCCTGGCGACACCTGCCCCCACCCACCACCTGAGAGCCATGCTGGCCACCATTGGAAATATTGGAAAAAATAAATTCATTTTACACACTGCATCGCAGCTCCTGGAGTGCAAACATCCACACAAGGCTCAATTTACACACGATATGTAATTGTGTTCCTAGTGCAAATGGAGGTTTTTGCCTCAGAGTTATCATGGGAGTCAGGGGCATAATGCAGAGCCCTGCATCCCTTGGGCCGCAGGGGAGCCTACTACCCACCAGAGGCACAGGAACCCTTCACATGGCCCCCACTGACCTCAAATCCAATACATTTCTGTTCAATATGGGAGACTCGGGGTACCCTCTTAACATTCTGCAAGGGGAGGGCATCAATTTGTGTTCTGCACTGATGGGAGATTGAGTGTGCCCTACCAGGATTAAAGCCAGTGACTAGTATGGTACATTCAGATGCCAGCATCGAATGCACGAATCACTGAGCTTTCTTATCAATTCTCTTTTCTTCTTGAAATTGAATCGACTTTCTTCAACATGCCGAATGTTGATAGTGTTAAAAACTTGGCCATGCTGATCTTTAGCAGTGGGTAATTTGATGCTCCATACCTGATTTAAAACTGTGTTTACTCTGGATAATCTAAACTGTCACCCCAGTCTTTGAATGGATTTCTTGGCTTCTGATTAACCTGTGGTTCCTGGCTGCCTTCAAGAAGTCAGGCCTGGTGGCTGCAGCAGATGGCTGCCATCCTGCATCAGATCCATATGAAATATTAACAGCTTGAGAGAAGTAAGTCTAATTAAAGAATGTACGTTGTTTACAAATAACCTGCGCGCAATTTGGCTTTGGTTGTACATGTTGCATTCCGGAGGTAAAATGAGCTTCCATGTTTGCTTGGCTGAGATGTGTGAAATCCGAATTTGTTAAATTATTCAATGCTTTAAATGAAATACCATTGCAACTCACTGCCTGCTGTTGTTGTGGCTTTGTTTCTTTTTCTGCTATAGACTGGAAGGGATAGAGGTTGGGTGATCCAAGGATTAATCTATAAAGTTCTATTTATATTTTAATGTCTTCATGTTTCTGTTGAAAGGGGAAAGTTTGCTTTGCTTTTGTGGTTTTCATTTTAAATCGAAGAAAGATGAGCTGGCAGACTTATCTATATATATTTCACATATTTGTATATTTCACATACACACACACACAAATATATATATCTTCAAATATATATATTCACCAAACGTTCCTCTAACCTTTGATTTTTAGGGTTTATATATATATATATAAGCCGTGAGAGCCGTGAGAGGACTGAAACGCGTTGGTCTGAGAAGTTGCCAAGAATAAATTGTGCAGAAAATCAGTTCTGGAGTGCCGCGTCCTTTGTTGCAAAAATTACTTTGGGCCATGATCCGGCCCCTTTGCAGAGCACCAGCTGGTGAGCGCGCCAAACTAAAGGATCACATTGGAGGCTATATATATATATATATATATATATATATATATATATATATATTCACTGAAAAAACCACAGGTTTCAGGGACGTTATAGTTAGTTGGACATTTCACTCATACAAATCCAGTGAAATTCAGTTGTTATAGTTAGTTGAGCTAACTATAACTTGCGCCCCCGCAATGCACTTCTGATGACGTTACATATTACATCATTCATGACATGGTCAGTGACATCACTGATGACATCATCCAGTGACTGTGTGTTTCTGTAAAGTTTAAATATGTTTTATATATATATATGCCAAGGTGTATTGACGAATGAGTGGGTGTAAAGTGTCTGAATGGATAATTTAGTAGGTGCGTGACTGACTGTATAAGTGAGTGATTAATCGTGCCTTACTGAATACATGGGTTAGTGACTAAACTGTGTGAATGTCTGTATCAGTCTGTTAGTTGGTGTGTAAGCGGCTGCATGGGTTGGTGAGTAGCTACATGAGTGTCTATATGGGTTATTGATTGGTTGTCTGAGTATCTGTATGGGTGCCTGAGTGTCTATGTGGGTGGGTGGGGGTGTGTGACTCTGTGCATAGATGTGTGAGTGGGTGATTCACTGGGTGTATGGGTTCAAGAGTGCATCTGTGAAGGGCTGTATGGGTGGGTGAGTGTGTGTATGGGTGTGTTGATGAGTGAATGGATGTCTCAGTGGTACATGTGTGAGTAACTACATATGTGAAAGGCAGTATATGTGAGTGTTGGAGTATATAAATGACTATATGTGAGAGTGAGTGATTGTGAGAGTGGCTGTATGGATGAGTGTGTGCTTGTATCAGTCATTGTATAAGAGACTAAGTATGTGTTAGTATCTGTATGAATAAGTGAGGTGGTGTGTGTATAATTGTATAGGTGAGTAAATGGAAGTGTGATTGATTCTTTGCATGACTGACTAGGTGTGTGAGTAACTCTATGGATGAGTGGCGGTGTGTGAGTGTCTGTATAGGTGTATGAGTGCATATGATAATGCTGTATTGCTGAGTGACTGCATGTATGAGTGACTGTATGGGTGAATGAGTGGATGTGTGTGTAGACCCAGGAATCAGTGAGTGGGTATGTAGTAACTGGTATTGGTGTGTCTATGGTTTCGAAAATGGTAGTCTGTATTTTAGAGTGGGTGTATCAAAGGTTATATTAGGGTATGAGGAGGTGCATCAGATTATCGAGTGGATGATGTCATCAGTGATGTCATCAGTGATGTCACTGACCATGTCATGAATGATGTAATATGTGATGTCATCAGCAGTGCATTGTGGGGGCGTGGGTTATAGTTAGCTCAACTAACTATAATGACCGAATTTCACTGGTTTTGTATGAGTGAAATGTCCAACTAACTATAATCGTCCCTGAAACCTATGTTTTTTCAGTGAATTTCAAAGGTTTTTAAATGCTAATTCCTAACTATAATGCCCCTGAAACCTATGATTTTTTCAGTGACTTTCAAAGGTTTTTTAAATGCTAATTTCTAACTATGCCTACAGAGGTAGGACATGTGCAGAAAGAAGAAGAAAAGCGCAGAAAGAAGCAAGAGAAATGCAGAAAGAGGCAATTGAAGTCCAGAAAGACGAAGAAAGGTGCAGAAAGAAGCAAGAGATATGCAGAAAGAACCAACAGAGGTGCAGAAAGAGGCCTTGTTGCAAAGTCATCCTGTGCCCCCAACTTTTTGCTGACTGGTACTGGTGGTAACTGACTCTGATTAACCAGGCCCGAAGCCAGTGCTATGCTGAAAGACACTTAGAATACAGTGAAAATACCTACATACACTAGGGTACACTAAGGGTTGGGGTACCCCTGTCATTGGCATGACCTCCCCTGTAAGGCCTAAGTACATAATAGGGTAGGGGGATTAAAACTACCTCTAAGTCAGAGGTGCAAAAAGAGGCAAGAGAAGTGCAGAAAGAAGCAACAGAGGTGCCGAAACAGGCAAGAGAGGTGCAGAAAGAAGCAAGTGAAGTGCAGAAAGAGGCAAGAGAGGTGCAGAAAGAGGCAACAGAGGTGCAGAAAGAGGCAGGAGCAGTGCAGAAAGAAGGAAGAGAAGTGCAGAAAGTGGCAAGAGAATTGCTGAAAGAAGCAACAGAGGTGTAGAAAGAGGCAAGTGAGGTGCGGAAAGAAGCAAAAGCAGTGCAGAAAGAACAAATAGAGGTGCAAAAAGAGGCAAGAGGGGTGCAGAAAAAGGTAGGAGAGGTGCACAAAGAGGCAAGAGAGGTACAGAAAGAGGCAGGAGGGATGCAGAAAGAAGGAGGAGAAGTGCAGAAAGAAGCAACAGAGGTGCTAAAAGAAGCGCAAAGGGTGCAGAAAGAGGCAACAGAGGTGCAGAAACCAGCAGGAAAGGTGCAGAAAGAGGGAATAGGGTTGCAGAAAGAGGCAAGAGAGGTGCAGAAAGAAAAAAGAGGGGTGCAGAAAGAGGCAAGAGGGGTGCAGAAAGAAGCAAGAGCAGTGCAGAATGAACCAACAGAGGGCAAAAAGAGGAAAGAGGAGTGCAGAAAGAGTTAGGAGAGGTGCACAAAGAGGCAAGAGAGGTAAAGAAAGAGGAAGAATGGGTGCAGAAAGAAGGAAGAGAAGAGGCAAGAGAATTGCTGAAAGAAGCAATAGAGGAGTGGAAAGAAGCAAGAGAAGTGCAGAAAGAAGCAAGAGCAGTGCAGAAAGAACCAACAGAGGTGCAAATAGAGGCAAGAGGGGTGCAGAAAGAGGCAAGAGAAGTGCAGAAAGAGGCACTTGAGGTGCAGAAAGAGGCAAGAGAGGTACAGAAAGAGGCTCGAGAAGTGCAGAAAGAGGCAAGAGAAGTGCAGAAAGAGGCAAGACAGGTGCAGAAGGACGAGAGTGAGGTGCAGAAAGAGGTAAGAGAGGTACAGAAAGAGGCAAGGGACCTGCAGAAACTGGCAAGAGAAATGCACAAAGAGGCAAGAGAGGAGCAGAAAGAGGCAAGAGAGGTGTAGAAAGAAGCAAGAGAAGTTCAGAAAGAGGCAAGTGAGGTGCAGAAAGAGACAAGAGAGGCGCAGAAAGAGGCAAGGGAGGTGCAGAAAGAGGCAAGAGATCTGCAGACAAAAGCAACAGAGGTGATGAAAGAGGCAAGTGAGGTGCAGAAAGGGGGCAAGAGAAGTTCAGAAGGAGGCAAGTGAAGTGCAGAAAGAAGACAGTGAGGTGCAGAAAGAGGAAGAAAGGTGCAGAAAGAAGAAAGAGAAATGCAGAAAGAAGCAAGAGAGGCACAGAAAGAAGAGAGGTTTGTGCACCATTAGTACCAGTTTAACACCCACAGTTTCCAATAAGTAACACGTGACCATTCCAGCTTTGCAAAGGGCCTTCCACCACACTGTAACACATGACGCTGCATTTTTGGGAACATTTGAGCCGTTTGAGCTAGAAACAATGCTTTTTAGTTCAAATCTGCAGATTAGGCAGCAGATGATAGAATATTTGGCAAATGCGGAAAATGTTTAATTATGAAAAAATTGGTGCAGCTGAACAGTCATATAATTCCAGTGGCCCTGCTCATACCTCCGACTAAGTCCAGAAGTGCTCCTCAGTGGTTCCTTCTTTTATTGTGTCTCATTGAGTTTATAGTTTAGCTTCTATGGAAATGAGGAAGACTAAACCTGAGGTTACCACTCCACAACACAGACTACAATATCACATAATTACTCTCCAAAACACATAATCCCACTCAACATAATTCCTATACACTAAATACTACATACTTTCTATTCACATAATTTCACTGCACAACATACCACATAATTCCACTACACACAACGTACATCCACTCTACACCCAAAAACATTAGTAAAAAACTTTTACATTTACAACACCAATAGCTCTAACTCTCGCAAATGCGAAACCTATTACATTGCAAATGCTTCTTTAACTAGTAGTCGCATTTGCAGAGTGGTGGAGAAAGGGTGCTGGGCCTCCGACCAGCGCTCAGGAATTCTGCTGCGTAGGACTTACAGGAGGTACCAGAAGGGGTTCTTAGCCCCCAAAGTCCCTCAGGAGTAAAGTGGACTTCATCCCCATCCCGTAGTCTGCCAGGAGGCATGTTTGCAGATTGGTGGAGAAAGGGGGCGTGACCTCCGAAGACGTCTTAGCAATCCCAGTGTGTGGAACTTACTGGAGGTAACAAGAGGGGTATTTGGCCCCCAAGGACATCCTTGGGGGCCAACTACCTCTCCTGTTACCTCCAGTAAGTCCCACACAGCAGGATTGCTAAATTCTCATAGCAGGCCATGCCACTTTGCCCACCACTCTGCAAACGCGCTCCCTGGTGCGCTCTTGGATGGGGATTGAAGTCCCCTTCGCTGCTGGGGGTCCTTTGGGGCCAACTAGCCTACCTCTTACCTCCAGTAAGCCCCATACAGTGGGATTGCTGAGAGGTGGACACAGGCCATGCCCCCTTTCTCCACCACTCTGCAAACACGGCTCCTGGCACACTGCTGCTCGGGGGATAAAGTCCACTTGTGTCCTGAGGTCCTCAGGACAAAAGAGGACCTCATCAACCCACCAGCAGTGCGCCAAGAGGTGCGTTTGCAGAGTGGTGTAAAAAGGGGCGTGGCCTCGGACCACCTCTCAGCAATCCCACTGTGAGGGGCTTACTGGAGGTACCTGGTGGGCTAGTTGGCCCCCAGGGACCCTCAGGAATGAAGGGGACTTAATCCCCCAACACAAAACACGCCAGGAGGCGCGTTTGCACAAGGTGCAGGGAGGGCAATGACAGCTTTTCTTTTTCTTTTCTTTTTGGAAGGGGCGCTGTGTGGCTCCCCTTCCCTTAAGTATTTTTGGGCCCTGGGGACCCCATCCCCCAGGGCCTCAGCATATTATCTTTCTAAAAAAAAAAAAACGGGAAAGGGGCCGCGTGGCCCCCCTTCCCTGGGCCACTTCTGGCCCTGGGGACCCCATCCCCCGGGGCCTGGCCAGCCTGAAGCTTTTTTGGGGGAGGGGCCATGTGGCCCCGCTCCTGAGGCCAATTATGGCCCCGGGGACCCCATCCCCCAGGGCCCGGCCTTATTTAAAAAGAAAAAAAACGGAAAGGGGCCCCTTTCCCTGGGCCACTATTGGCCCCCAGGACCCCATCCCCCTGGGCCTGGCCTCTTATTTTTTTTATTTACGGGAGGGGGCCACATGGCCCCCCCTTCCCTGGGCCACTATTGGCCCCGTGGACCCCATCCCCGGGGCCTGGCCTCTTTTTTTTTATTTTGTAATTCACGGGAGGGGGGACGTGTGACCCCCCTACCTTGGGCCACTTATGGCCCCGGGGGGGACCCCATCCCCCGGGGCCTGGCCTCCTTGATGGGGAGCGTGGGGGAGCCCCAATGCCCCCATGGTCCCAGCTGGCTCCCCGCCTCCTGCAGGAGCCGGCATTGCTTTTGGGCAAAGGGAGCTGCTAACATGCAGCTCCCATTGCCCAAAAGCAATTCTGCTTGCTTCTTGGAAGCGAGAGTAGGTTTCCTGCTCTTGCTTCCAAGAAGCGAAGCAGAATTTGCTGTGGCAGGGCGGGAGCCGTGCTCCCGCCCTGCCATAGCAAACAGCAATGTCCCGGGGGTGGGCACCCCGGGACATTGCAGGAGCCGGCCCTGGGGGGTGGCGGTCCCCAGGGACATCGAAGGGTCCAGGAGGGGGGCCGCGCGGCCCCCTCCCAACATGCAAATAGCCCCGGGGAGGTGGTGGTCCCCGGGACAGTGTGGGGGGGCTTGAGCCCCCCCACTATATATTTGACAAAGCCCTGGGGAGGTGGGGGTCCCCGGGTCTTGGGGGCTCACGAGGCCCCCCCACTCGATTTTAATAAAGCCCTGGGGAGGTGGCGGTCCCCGGGGCTTGGGGGGGCCCACGAGGCCCCCCGCCCTTAGTAGAATAAAGCCCCAGGGAGGTGGCGGTCCCTGGTGCTTGGGGGGGCCTGTGAGGCCCCCCACCCTTATTATAATAAAGTCCTTGTGGGACCCCTTCAGCAGGCCTAGGGGGTCAGGGTGTTTCTACCCTGCCCCCTTTTCTTGTTTTCTATCTTTTTTTTACCTTTTTCTTGTGACTCCGTTACCTAGTCACAAGATGGCTGCCAACACATTCTGGTTTGGAGTGTTGGCAGCCAATCAGAATTAAGCTTGTGCTCGGGAGGGTTCGCGAACCCTCCTTGGTGCTCAGATATTGATATTTTATTTTTTTGAATTTCTCAGGAACTACTGAATGGATTTACACCATTTAAAAAAAGTTCGCTTTCTGAACCAAGAGCTACCTTTTTGCCAAATTTGGTGTAATTCCGTTCAGCTGTTCGGGCTGTAGCCTGTTCCAAAAATTCCTATGGAAATTAACATGGAGAAAATGCGTTTTGGGACCCCCCTTTTTTCTCGGCCCCCGCTTGACGAATCACCCCCAAACTTTCAAGACAGGAGCTGACCTGCGCTGGTCATTAGTTTAGAAAATTCAGCGAAGATTCATCAAACGGCGCCAAAGATATTGGCAAATCAAAAAACGCTTTTCCTATGGATAATAGGACCTAACTATAACTATAACTACCTACTGGCGACCGCCAGTAGGTAATATATATATATATTATATTTAGATTCAGATTTTACATGCACAAACCATAGAAATTCAACAGTTATAGTTATATTCATCTCAAGAAACTTTAACTTGTGCCCTAAGGTAACTATAACTCACACCCCAGTCATGCACAATTTTCTTATCAATAATTTTCTTGCAAATGTTGCATTTATATTATGAATGATATCATAGAAGATGTCATTACTGATGTAATATGTGAGGTAAGTAGCAGTGCATGGATAGGGTGAGAGTTCTAAATACCTCAGGGCACGAGTACTAATAAAGTATTAGTATTATTTAATTACCTTTGGTTAATACAGCCCCCGCCACACACCCATTTTAGAATTCTGAGACTCAGTTCCCATGTCCTGAAACAAATATAAAAAAAGACATACACGGGGCAGGGTAGGGATACTTTGCCCCCCTAGGCCTAGTGGGGTGTCCCAGTGGAATCCACCCCCGGTGCCCATAACATATATTTTTTTAACAGCTCCCATTTAAAACATGGGCTGCTGCCCTTTTAATATATACACCTTTGGGGTGTGCCAGTGTTGTTTATTGGAGAGATGGGTGTGAGCCCCCCTCCCTGAGCATTTAAGAGGCACCGGGGACCCCACCCCCTGGGGGCCAATATTCTTAGGTATGGACAGGGCATGCAGCCCACCTCCCAGGGACTCATAGAGCCATCGGCGAGCCCATTCCCAGTGGGGGCATCTATAAAATTTAGGGGAAGAGGCATGGAATCCTCCCCTCAATCTCAGGGACCAAATTTAATTAGTGCAGCCCCATCCCCTAGTATTTGCGAAGCCATGATAACCCCATCCTGAGGGCCGATTTTACTAATAAGGGAGAGGGTGTGTGGCCTCCTGCCCAGACCTGTTCACCAGCTGCAGGGACCCCATCCCCGGGGACTGATGTGAACAGTGTTCAGGGACCCCATCCCCTGGGACACCAGTGTTTCCTGCCCACGAGAGTGCAGACATTTCCTACCCACACTCTCCCAGGCAGGGAATACATCATTGCTCCCGTGGACCCCAACATTTTTTAATGGATGGGAGCAGGACACCCACTTCGAAAAACAAATTTCGATAGAGAAATTAAAAAGACAATGACTGCGTGAGAGTGAGAGCCCCACACTGCCATTTTTTGGCTCAGAAGAAAATACAGGCTGATGGTGCCCCAGGTAGAACAAGCACACCCAAGTTTTCTTTTTAAAAAAAAGCCACAGCCCCACTGCTTCCCTAATGAAGTGACGAGGCTATCTTTATTATTCACTGCTTCCTCCCAAAAGTATCCCATAATGCCCTGTATGGGCTTTATTTTTATATAGTTTAGTCTGGGTGGTGCCCCAAGAAGTGTCAGGGGCACCACCAACAATTTACAAAAGTGTTGAGGGCAGCTGCAAAATGAACAGCAGCCCACGGGAAAACTTTTTAAAAAACTGCTAATCTGGGTCAGTGAATGCTTTATCACAGGAGATCTTCCAGTTTTTGTCAAAGCACTTTCAGTTCATTTGAGATGACATCCTTGATATCATCAGTGATGTCACTGACCCTTTCATGAGTGATGTAATATGTGAGGTCATAAGAAGTGCATTGCAGAGCTTAAGTTATAGTTAGGTCAGGTAACTATAACTGCTGAATTTCAATGATTTTGTGCGAGTGCAAACTGTACCTAAATATAACACCCCTGTAATCTTTGTTTTTTTCAGTGAACGTCTAAGGATTTTAACATTTTATTTCCTAACTCTACTGTCCCTGTAACATTTCTGTTTTTCAGTGAATTTCTACATTTTTTAAAAATTAATTTCTAATTATGACGTCCCTGTAACCTTTGTTTTTCAGTGAATTTCACTGGTTTCTTCGACATAAATTGTACTAGAATTTCATCTAGAAGTTCAATTTAGTAATTCTATTTTTAAACTTTATAAATACACTTTATTGCTACATTTATTTTCATTAAACGTGTTCAGGGGCCTTTAAGCAAGCTGGGAAAAGGCAGAAAGACGGTGCGAGGCTGAATGGGCAGGGCATGTAAGTGACTTTGCGCGTTTACTTACTTGCAATAATTTAAATGGAGAACCTTGGACTCTGCTCTCACCAGGAGACAACAAGAAAGAACCCACTCGTCACAGTCACTACAGAAGAGATTGACCTACAATAGATCAACAATGCATTCACCTACATCAAGGATTTCAGATTGTTTTTCGAGGTGCAATTGCCGAGAAAACATTCATGCGTTGCCAGTCCCAAGAAGTTAGGATTGTTTCCTTTACAAAAGTGGAGCTTCAACTGGGGCACCTGCTATGTTTTTATTTGTAAGTGATTCCCATTAAGGTTTAATTTCTGGGAAATGAGCACCAGGGCCAGAACTAAACTTCACCTGCCCATTTATCCAACAAGAGTCCACAGTTTTGCACAAAACGTTTACCCAACTAGTGTTCTTTCTACTGGTTAATCCATTGTGTGCCCATTCCGTCCTCTGCACACGACCACCAAATCCCTCTGCTGTAAACAGCAGAGGTATTTCCTTTTATTTTTTTCAGACTCTAAGGCATTTTATTTTCAGTGTATTGATGATAGGCGCCCATGGTGCGCCAATGTCATTACACTGAAAGTGAAAGTGAAATGAGCCGGTTGGCTCATTTCACTTTCACTGCCCATGTGGTTGCGGGCCTATCTCAGCCCCCCGAGCACGTAGGCAGATGGGAGAGGTATCATTGGAACGAATGGATCCCTGCTTGGGGATCGCCAAAGGAGGGCAATCCCAAAGCAGGGATCCACACACTAGACACCAGGGAGGGGGAGCGGCCTCTTGGGCTTTTGCTGCCCTCATATATTATGGCTATATTCAGTCTTTCTGCCTTCCCTGGGGGGCAGAAATTCCACCAGGTCAAAGGGATTTTTTTGCGTATATAGCTAGGGGTGGAGGCTGCAGTAAATGGGCATTATAATGCCCCCATCCCTCACAACAATTGCCAGTCTTTCTGCCCCCTGGGGCACAGATCTGCGCAATAGCCCCCGATCTGCCCCCCTGGGTAAGTAAGCCCACTAGACACCAGGGATTTTGTTTATTTCTAAAAGAGGGGTGGGGTGTGCCCAGAATGGGCTTCCCAATGCCCCACCCCCCAAAAAACAAAAAGGCCAGTCTTTCTGCCCCTCTGGGTGGCAGATGTGGTTATTACCCTGATCTGCCCCCCAGGGAGGTAGAAAGCCTACTAGGCACCAGTGATTATTGTTTTTTATTCATAAAAGAGGGGTGGGGCTGCCCACAATGGGCATGCAAATTCCCCCACCCCCAGACCCTAATAATAGCATTCTTTCTGCCCCCCTGGGGGGGCAGATGGGGTTATTACCCCTGATCTGCCCCCCCAATGAGAGCAGAGAGCCCACTAGGAACCAGGGATTCTTTTTGATTTGAATGCATAGGGGTGGAGGCTGCCCAAAATGGACATGCCAAGGCCCCCACCCCAAGCACAAAAGGGACAGTCTTTCTGCCCCCAAGGAGCAGATGGGGGGTATTACCCCCATTTTGCCCCCAGAGGGGCAGATAGCCCACTAGGCACCATAGATTTGTTTAAGATAAAAGAGGGGCATGCTAATGCCCCCACCCCTAAACAAATGGGCAGTCTTTCTGCCCCACACGGGGCAAATATAGACAACAGCCCCCGATCTGCCCCCTTGGGGGGCAGTAAGCCCAATAGACCCTAGGGACTATTTTTACTATGTGTAGGGGTCGGGCTGCCCAGAATGGGCATGCCAATGCCCCCACCCCCCAAAAAACATGAGCACAGTCTTTCTGTCCCCTGGGGGACTGATGATGGTTATTACACCCGATCCCCCCCACCACCTAGGTGGCAGCAGAAGGCCCACTAGGCCCCAGGGATATGTTTATGGGCATGTCAGGGAGCGGCCACATAGTCAAGGGTTGCTCCCCTTTTTTTTAGGCACACATTTTAGCCATTTCTGCCCCCTCGGGGGCAGATCAGCAATATGTTTAGGCTCATCTCCTCTCAAGGGGGGCAGAAAACTGCTAGACACCAGGGAAAGTTTCTGTGTGTGTGTGTGTGAACTGGAGTCCGGCTGATGGTCTACATGTACTGGCATTACCCTGGCTGGGTTCACTGATGGAATATTGATGTAACAAACATCGATGTTCTAAATATCGAAAAAAAACATATCAACTCCAATACCTTAACAGGTAAGTACAAAAATATTGAGGTAAAAAATATAGATTTAAAAATATATATAAAATAAAATAATATATAGTAAATATATTAAAGATGAATATTATTTTTAACAAAATAAATGAAATTTAATATAATATAAAAATTACTATTCCCACTTCAGTGATAGCAACAGTAGGGAAAGTGTTGGATAGCGGAGTGGAAAAAAATAATATTCCCACTCCAAAGAGTGCAACAGTAGGGAAAGTGTTGGATAGCGGAGGGGTAAAAATTACTATTCCCACTCCAAAGAGTGCAACAGTAGGGAAAGTGTTGGATAGTGGAGGGGAACAAATTACTATTCCCACTCCAAAGAGTGCAACAGTAGGGAAAGTGTTGGATAGCGGAGGGGTAAAAATTACTATTCCCACTCCAAAGAGTGCCACAGTAGGGAAAGTGTTGGATAGCGGAGGGGTAAAAATGACTATTCCCACTCCAAAGAGTGTAACAGTAGGGAAAGTGTTGGATAGCGGAGGGGTAAAAATGACTATTCCCACTCCAAAGAGTGTAACAGTAGGGAAAGTGTTGGATAGCGGAGGGGAAAAATTACTATTCCCACTCCAGTGAGTGCAAAAGTAGGATACGTGTTGGACAGGGGAGGAATTACATTTCCTATTTCAACTCCTGTAAGTGCAACAGTAGGGAAAATGTTGGATAGCAGAGGTAAAATTACTATTCCCACTCCAGTTAGTGCAACAGTAGGGAAAGTGTTGGATAGCGGAGGGGCAGAAATTACAATTCCCACTCCAAAGAGTGCAAAAGTAGGGAAAGTGTTGGATAGCGGAGGGGTAAACATTACTATTCCCACTGCAGAGAGTGCAAAACTAGGGTAAGTGTTGGATAGAGGAGTAATTAAATCTACTATTCCAACTCCAGTGAATGCAACAGTAGGGAAAATGTTGGATAGCGGAGGGGTAAAAATTACTATTCCCACTCCAGGGAGTGCAACAATAGGGAAAGTGTTGTATAACGGAGGGGTAAAAATTACTATTCTCACTCCAGTGAGTGCAACAGTAGGGAAAGTGCTGGATAGCGGAGGGGTAAAAATTACTATTCCCACTGCAGTGAGTGCAAAAGTAGGGTAAGTGTTGGATAATGGGGGAATTAAATTTACTATTCCAACTCCAGTGAGTGCAACAGTAGGGAAAATGTTGGATAGAGGAGGGGTAAAAATTACTATTCCCACTCCAGTGAGTGCAACAGTATGGAAAGTGTTGGATAGCGGAGGGGCAAAAATTACTATTCCAACTCCACTGAGTGCAACAGTAGGGAAAGTGTTGGATAGCGGAGGGGTAAAAATTACTACTCCCACTCCAGTGAGTGCAACAGTAGGGAAAGTGCTGGATAGCAGAGAAACAAAAATTACTAATAACACTTAAACAATTTTTAAAAAAACTATTACAAATTTTAAAAATCATAAAAAGAAATACACAATATTTTAAAAATATAAAACTAAGTATATTAAACATATAAAAAGAACACATATTATAATATTAATTACATATAACAAAAACCTACAAATATTATATAAAATAAATTAATAAATACATTTAGAAACAATAATTATTTAAAAATAGCAAATAAAAACAAACAAAAAATTATTTAAAACATAAATGTATGTATTTTATTTCCTACCCTATAACAACACACTTCAACATTTTAAATTAAATTTATTTCCATAATTAACATAATTAATAATTAATTAATAAAATCTTATTAATAAAAAAAACATTCATTGAGTACACACGCTTTAACACTATAATATCCACAACACACACCTAAATTAAACTATAAAATAATAAAACATGATTAATTATTATTTTCAAAAGAAAAACTATTACTATTAACAACTAATAATTAAATAATTAAAATGTATTTAATACCCACCCTTTACCCCTTTAAAAGTAAAAACAACACACAAAAAAATAAACAATTACCCAAAATAAATATCAAATAAATAACATTAAATAACAACTATACATAATTAATTAAACACAAATTACTTTCCACCCTTTACTCCTATAAAAAAACACATCACACACCTAAAATTAATTACACAATTACCATAATTAATTACCAATTAATTTGTTAAAATTAATTAACAACCAATTATCAATTCATCAATTACAAATAAATTACTTCCCACCCTTTACACCTATAAACACCACAACACACACCTCAAATTAATTACACAATTACCATAAATAATGACCAATTAATTAATTAAAATTAATTAATAACCAATTATTAATTAATTAATAATAAATTACTACCACATTTAACACTCTAACATATCAATTAAACAAATATTAATGAATAAAAATGTATCAATAAATTTAATATAATTAAATTACTACCCACCCTATTTCCCTATAAACCCACAACCCGCTACAAAACTAAAAATGCAAAATTCAAATAAAAAAAAAAATTACATTTAATATAATTAAATTACTTCCCACCCTATTCCCCTATAAACCCACAACCCGCTACGGAACTAAAAGCGTAAAATTCAAATAAAAAAAATTAATAGCTACTAAAAATTAAACACATATATTAAAAATACAAACAATTCTTTTACAAAAAGACATACATCACAGACATATAAAATATATACTAACATATAAAACAATAATAAAAAACAATATTTTTAACAACTATATTTTTGCAAACAATATTAAACACTTTGATATTTTTTAAAATCAATATTACTTACCTTAAATCGGCGCTGACGGTGTGCATTGATGGCGCTTGGCAGGCGGTGTGCATGAGCTGGGTCTTGGCTGGCGATGTGGGTAAACTGTCGCTCGGCTGTGGGTGTGGCTTGCATAAATCCCCCACCGTTTTCTTACCCAGAATCCACTGCAAACCTCAAATTTAGCCAGAAAGTCACATTTTACTCACATATCTGTGTGGGAAAGTTGAAGAACCACCGCACCGGCAAACATTTCCTATCACCAAGCATTCCCCTTGATCTCCTGATAAAAATTATACCTCACTTGTGTGGGTGCCCAAAGCAGAATGGTTCCCCCCTCAGTTTTTCATGTATACATTTTTAGGCTGACTCTGCTTTGGGCACCCACACAAGTGAGGTATCATTTTTATCAAGAGATCAAAGGGAACGCTGGGTGGTAGGAAATGTGTGCTGGCACGCTGATCCTACACAGAAATGTGAGGAAATGTGATTCTTTAGCTAAATTTGAGGTTTTCTAGGGATTCTGGGTGAGAAAAGATTGGGGGATACATGCAAGCCACACCTCCCTGGACTCCCGTGGGTGTCTAGTCTTCAGAAATGTCTGGATATGGTAGGTTTACCTAGATGGCCGCCAAACCCGGGAGCAAAAACCCAGGTGTCCCCATCTGTCACAAAACAACTTGTTTTTGCAAGGAGGCTCCTGCGCTTTAGTCCCGGGCTAGGCAGCCATCTATGAAATCCTACCAAACCCAGACTTTTCTGAAAACTATGCACATGGGGGAGTCCAGGGAGGTGTGGCTTGCGTGTATCCCCCAGCATTTTCCTTTCCAGAATCCCCTGCATCACACTTAGCTAAAAACATTACATTTTCCGCACATGTGGGAAAGTTATTGGATCACCGAGCTGATACAAATTTCCTACCACCCAGCGTTCCTCCACGTCTCCTGATAAAAATGGTACCTCACTTGTGTGGGTGGGCCATGTGCCTGTAACAGGGAAGGGCCCAAAACGTATTGTGGCGGCATCAACAATATCTATCACAAAACAAGGGGGCACCTGCGTTTTTGGTCTGTGAGAAGATAAATCCTCCTATACAGAAGATGACAAGACTACAATGAGGTCCCCGCCTCCATCCATTCTTCAACTGGGGCAACTGTTATGTTTTTGTTTTTAAGTGCTTTCCGTTGAGGTTCAATTTGTGTGAAATAAGCATCAGGGTCAGAACGGAACCTCACCTGCCCATTTATCCAACAAGAGTCTACATTTTTGTACAAAACATCTACCCAACCCCATCGGGAACCACCATTGCTCCCGCACTCAGGGAGCCATGTGGGAGCAATTTTTTCATCTTTTTTCAGATGAAAAGTCTGCTCCCAGCGTGCAGGAACATTTTTCCTCCTCTCGCCCACTGGGAGCTGCGTACTTTTTACTCTTGCTTGGTAGGAGCTGTAAACTGCTCCTGCCAAGTGAGAGGAAACAGAAGTTTCCCTGCTTGAGTTAGTGCGGGCGGGGAAACCACTATGTTTCAGGAGTGGGCACCCCAGGGCATAGCTGAGCATGGCACTTGGGAATGGGGTCCCGAGGGTTAATCAAGAGCTACAGGATGGGGGCCTCCCTCCCTTTCAATTGCATGGTTGGGCCCCAGGGGATGGGGTCCCTGGTGTCGATCGCAGCCTGGGGAAAGGGTCCACACAGTCCCCCTCCCCATTTCCTGTGCACAGCCAGGCACTGTGGGGATGGTGGTCCCCCATGCCAAAATCGGCCTAGAAGGGGGGCCATGCATATATTGGGCGTACCCCGCAGGGTGGTAGTCACCGGGGCCAAAAGCAACCCATGGAGGGGTGTTGCATGCGCCCCCTCTGCCCAAATTTATAAATACATTTCCCCTGGGACCTGTTCAACCTGGAGGGCAATGAAAAAACAAGCACTGGAGACTAAGATTGCTTTTTGAAAGATTTATGCCTGGATTGGCGGATCCCCTTCAATTTTACTGCAAACATTTTTGTAAAAACTTTTTGGGAGCTTACCACAAGGCCTAGGGAGTTAGGGCATTCCTACCCCACCCCGTTATTATTTTTCTTTTATCATTTTTTCATGGGAATCGGACTTGTCACTTCCTGGTTGAAGCTTCCTCAGCATGAGATCTGCCGGAGGATTCATGCACCTATGCATCTATAAATCTTTTTCTTTAATAACTCCAAAACTACTGAACGGAGCTACACCAAATCACAAAAACGTCACTTTCTGCACCAAGATCTACCTTTCTGCCAAATTCCATCCAGCCAAATGTCTAAAATCCCTATAGGAAATTGCAAGGGGAAAACACAATTTGTGACCGCCCCATGTCTCGGCCTCCACTTGACGAATCACCCTGAAACTTTCCAGACAGCAGCTGAAGTTCATTGTACACTAGTTTTACCAATTTTTCAAAGATTCATCAAATGGTGCCAAAGTTATTAGCAAAACAAAAAAATATGTATAGATTACCTAGAACCGTGTTTCCATAGGAAGTGCATTTATTGTGTTGCTAATAACTTTGGCGCTATTTGACGAATCTCTACAAAACTTTCCAAATAAGTGCACTTTATTGCCTAGTTTTTTGCATGAAATGTTTCAGGGTGATCCCTCAAGCTAGGACTGAGAAAAAAGGGGAGTCCCTAAAATATTTTTCCCCCATCATTTTCCCATGGGAAGTTTAGACACAGCTACAGCCTAAACCGCTGAACGGATTTATACCAAATTTGACAGAAAGCTAGATCTAAGTCCATAAAGAGTGCCTTTTGTGTTCTGGTGTAAATCTGTTTAGTAATTTTTGAGCAATTAGTGCTCAAAAACATTGTATATCTAGGTAGGCAGAGGCTCCACGGATCCCGATTAGTCCTAAGACCCACAAAAAATGCAAACAAAGACACAAGGGGCATGGTAGGAATACCCAGACCCCCAGGCCTGATGGTGGGATCCCAGAGGGACCCAGCCTGGTGCCAAGAACATTTTTGTCTTTAAATTGTGTCTCCTGTGCTTGTTTTAAAAAATCCCCTCGAGTAGGCCAGATTCTGGGGGAAGAAATATGAATATTTTGGTGGAGGGGGCATGCATTGGCCCCCTCTCCAGGCCAATTTTGGCTCAGGACCCCATCCCCTGGGGCCCGGCCACATTGTAAAGGAGGAGAGGGCACACGGTTCCCCTCATCCCAGGGTTGTTTTCAGCCCAGGGGATCCCATCTCTTGGAGCCTGGCCAAATATACAAAGGAAGAGAAGGTCATACAGCCTCCCTCCCTGAGCCATTCATGGCCCTGGATCCCCCATTCCCAGTGACGACTAAGACTAAGGGCCCGAATACGATGCGGTTAGGAAATGTCCCCGATCTAATCGGTTTGGAAATGGTTTCCGACCGACTCAGATCGGGAGAGTCCGACCGACCGAGTATTATGCATCCGGATGCTTCCAGATACGATTTGGTTAGACTCCCATTGACTTCTATGGGAGCCTATGTTCCTAACCGCATCGTAATTTGGCCCTTGGTCAGGAAGACACGTTCCTGATCCAATTCGGAAGGAGCAAATGCCGTTAGGAGGCCTTCCTAATCACATTGTAATCAGGCCCTAGGTGGGAATGCTTTCCTAACTGCATCGTAATTGGGCCCTAAGTCCTGGGAGACACTCCCGGGACATGGTGGCATCCCTACCTACACTTTTACAGAAAGGGACACCTGTGTTTTCTGTCACTTGGCAGAACAATTTCAAATCTCCACCAGACTGCTCCCAGTGGGCAGGAGCTTGAAAAAGGCTCTTGCCTGATAGGAGCACACTTTTCATTTGTTTCCCTGGCAAGGACACAAGTGGAACGATTGGTCCCTCCTCCTCGCAGGGAGCAACATTTTTATCTGCTCCCTGTGGGCGGGATCAATGTGGCTCTTGCGGGATGCTGTGAGCTGACCGAGTCCCAAATTCTAAGATGGCTGCCACCACTACCTGGCTGAGGTGGTGGCAGCCAAACAGATCTCAGCAGGAGATCTGGTGGTATTCGTGGACGTTCGTTTACCTAGATATACAAAATGTTTGAGCATTAATTGCTCAAAACCTACTGAACATATTCACACCAAAATACAAAAAGCACTAATTCTGGACCAAGATCTATCTTTCTGCCAAATTTGGTGTAAATCCGTTCAGCAGTTTAGGCTGTAGACGTGTCTAAAGTTACTATGGGGAAATGAAAGGGGAAAGCGCATTTTGGGACTCCCCTTTTTTCTTGGCCCCCACTTGATGGATCACTGAATTTTCATGCGCAAACTAGTCAGATAGAAGCACTTTTTTGGAAAGTTTCATGGAGTTTTGTCAAATGGCTCCACAGATATGAGCAACACAAAAAATGCATTTTCTATGCACTGTAACTTCCCAAATATATATATATACAGGCCTCTGAAGAGATGCACAAAAGCATTGAAACGCGTCAGGCCAAAGGATTGATTTTCCAGAGGGGAACCAATAGGCCTGAGAAATAAAGGCTTGTTACCTACCTTTTCAGCGGTGTGCGGCTTCATTTTCTGGGCAACTTTGGGATATATATATATATATATATATTATTTTATTTATTTTTTTCACTGAAAAAACCATAGGTTTCAGGGACGTTATAGTTAGAAATTAACATTTAAAAAAACCTTTAAAATTCACTGAAAAAAACGTAGGTTTCAGGGATGTTATAGTTAGTTGGACATTTCACTCGTACAAAGCCAGAGAAATTCGGCCGTTATAGTTAGTAGAGCTAACTATAACTTGCGCCCCCGCAATGCACTGCTGATGACGTCATATATTACATCACTCATGACATGGTCAGTGACATCACTGATGACATCACTGATGACATCATCCAGTGAATGTGTGTTTCTTTAAAGTTTAAATATGTTTTTTATATATATATGGCAAGGTGTATTGAAGAATGAGTGGGTGTATAAGTGTCTGAATGGATGATTTAGTAGGTGCGTGACTGATTGTATAACTGACTGATTAAGCGTATCTTACTGAATGCATGGGTTAGTGAGCAAACTGTGTAAATGTCTGTATCAGTCTGTCAGTTGATGTATAAGCGGATGAATGGGTTGGTGAGTAGCTACATGACTATCTATATGGGTTATTGATTGGTTGTCTGAGTATCTGTATGGGTGCCTGAGTGTCTGTGTGAGTGGGTGGGGGTGGGTGACTCTGTGCATAGATGTGTGAGTGGGTGATTCACTGGGTGTATGGGTTCAAGAGTGCATCTGTGAAGGTCTGTATGGGTGGGTGAGTGTGTGTATGGGTGTGTTCGTGAGTGAATGGATGTCTCAATGGTATATGTGTGAGTAACTACATATGTGAAAGGCAGTATATGTGAGTGTTGGAGTATATAAATGACTATACGTGAGAGTGAGTGATTGTGAGAGTGGCTGTATGGATGAGTGTGTGCTTGTATCAGTGATTGTATAAGAGAGTAAGTATGTGTTAGTATTTGTATAAATAAGTGAGGTGGTCTGTGTATAACTGTATAGGTGAGTAAATGGGTGTGATTGATTCTTTGCATGACTAAGGAGGTGTGTGAGTAAGTGTATGTATGAGTGGCAGTGTGTGAGTGTATGTATAGGTGTATGAGTGCTTATGATAGTGCTGTATTGATGAGTGACTGCATGTATGAGTTACTGTATGGGTGAATGAGTGGATGTGTGTGTGTGTGTAGACCTAGGAATCACTGAGCGGGTATGTACTAAATGCTATTGGTCTGTCTATGGTTTTGATATTGGTAGTCTGTATTTTAGAGTGGGTGTATAAAAGGTTTTATTAGGGTGTGAGGAGGTGCATCAGATTATCACATGGATGATGTCATCAGTGATGTCATCAGTGATGTCATCAGTGATATCACTGACCATGTCATGAGTGATGTAATATGTGACGTCATCAGCAGTGCATTGCGGGGGCACGAGTTATAGTTAGCTCTACTAACTATAACGGCCGAATTTCTCTGGTTTTGTACGAGTGAAATGTCCAACTAACTATGACGTCCCTGAAACCTATGGTTTTTTCAGTGAATTTCAAAGGTTTTTTTAAATACTAATTTCTAACTATAACGTCCCTGAAACCTATGGTTTTTTCAGTGAATATCAAAGGTTTTTTAAATGCTAATTTCTAACTATAATGTCCCTGAAACCTATGGGTTTTTCAGTGAATTTCAAAGGTTTTTTAAATGCTAATTTCTAACTATAACATAGCACTCGCGTTTGCAGAGTGGTGGAGACAGGTGAGTGTGGCCTCCGAACACATCTTAGCAATCCCACTGTGTGAGATTTACTGGAGGTAACAGGAGGGGTAGTTAGCCCCCAACGTCAACCTTGGGGGCCAACTACCCCTCCTATTACCTCTAGTAAGTCCCACACAGCAGGAATGCTAACTTCACATACTAGGCCACGCCCCCTTTCTCCACCACTCTGCAAACGCACCCCCTGGTGCGTTGTAAGTTGGGGGATTAAGTCCCCTTGAATACTGAGGGTCCCTGGGGGCCAACTTGCCCGCCAGGTACCTCCAGTAAGCACCACAGAGCTCGATTGCAGAGAGGTGGACACAGGCCATGCCCCCTTTCTCCACCACTCTGCAAACGAGCCCCCTGGCACGTTCTAAGTTGGGGGATTAAGTCCCCTTGAATACTGAGAGTCCCTGAGGGCCAACTAGCCCACCAGGTACCTCCAGTAAGCGCCACACAGCTGGATTGCAGAGAGGTGGTCTGAGGCCACGTCCCCTTTTTACACCACTGTGCAAATGCGCCTCTTGGCGCACTGCTGCTCGTGGGATGAAGTCCACTTGTGTCCTGAGGTCCTCAGGACACAAGAGGACCTCATCGCCCCACCACCAGTGCGCCAAGAGGTGCGTTTGCAGAGTGGTGTAAAAAGGGGCGTGTCCTCGGACACCCGAATTTGAATAAAGAGTGCCCCGGGGAGGTGGTGGTCCCCGGGGCATGTGGGGGGGCTCTTGCCCTCCACACTTCTTTTTAAAAAAAAGAAAAACAGAGCCCCGGGGAGGTGGCAGTCCCAGGGGCTGCAGGGGGGCCGCGTGCCCCCCGCATACAATTAAAAAAGCCATGGGGAGGTGGCGGTCCCCAGGGGAGCATGGGGGGTTGGGACCCCCACGCATTCATTTTGAAAGAAGCCCTGGGGAGATGGCGGTCCCCGTGCTGCGGGGGGCCACGTGCCCCCACACATAATTAGCATAGCCCCGGGGAGGTGGCGGTCCCCGGGGCTGCAGGGGCCCCCACGGGCCCTCGTAATTTCATTTTGGCATTGCCCCCGGGACCTGGCCCACCCGGGGGCCTCATTAAAATGAAGCGCGGGTTCCCGCGCTTCATTTTTAAAAACATTTCGGCAGGATTCGCAACCCCAACGCGAATTCTGCTGTTTAAAAAAAAAAAAAGGCTTATTTTGGCACTGGGGGTCCTTGTGGGACCCCCTGAGCAGGCCTAGGGGGTCAGGGGGTTTCTACCCGGCCCCCTTTTCTTGTTTATCAACCTTTTTTCCACTCTTTTCTTGTGACTCGGTTCTATGGCTGCCAACACTTCCTGGTTTGGAATGTTGGCAGCCAATCAGAGTGAAGCTCGTGCCCGGGAGGGTTCGCGACTCCTCCTCGGTGCTCAGATATCGATATTTTTTCTTTTTCTAATTTCTCAGGAACTACAGAACAGATTTACACCATTTAACAAAAAGGGCTCTTTCTGAACCAAGACCTACCTTTTTGCCAAATTTGGTGTAATTCCGTTCAGCTGTAGCTTTGTCTAAATTTTCCTATGGAAATTAACATGGAGAAAACGCGTTTTGGGCCCCCCCTTTTTTCTCGGCCCCCACTTGACGAATCACCCCGAAACGTTCAAGACAGAAGCTGACCGGAGCGGGCCACTAGTTTTGAAAATTTCTCAAAGATTCGACAAACGACGCCAAAGTTATTGGGAAAACAAAAAACGCTTTTTGAATAGAAACGAGGTCCTAACTATAACTACCTACTGGCGAGCGCCAGTAGGTAATAAATACATATATATATATATATATATATATATATATATATATATATATATATATATATATATATAACTCCCGCCCAGTATATATATATATATATATATAACTCCCGCCCCGCATATATATATATATATATATATATAACTCCCGCCCCGCAATGCACTGCTGATGATGTCACATATTACACATCACTCATGACATGATCAGTGACATCATTGATGACTTCACTGATGACATCTCAAATGCAAAATGCAATCCACGCGTTTCGGCTCGTCCGAACCTTGATAACGATACAAGACGTCATTGTAGCTTCCTTATTTAAATGTACAGATGCCACCAGTTGCCAACATTAACAAAGGACTACATATTACTTTAATCCAAAAAGCTGGCGGCCATATTGGCCTGGTCACGATGTGAAAATTCAGGAATTGATACAATAAAGAAAAGAAAACAAGTGTTAATATGCACACAATGTCATTTCAGCATATCTTGCCCCGTGACCGCCGTACCTGTATGTTCGTCAACGTGACTTGTTCATAATAAACATACTTAGGATTGCAAACATCAACATAAACAATGGACTACACATTACTTTAAAGTGAAAGGCTATCGGCCATATTGATCTGGGCACGTTGCGTATTATAATGGTTCTTACACGAAAGAAAAGGAAAAAAAGGGGTGTTAATATACACACACTATCCATAAATAAAGTTCTAGCGATTATAGTTCCATTCCATTCACAACTCATTTGAGATGTCATGAGTGATGTCATGAGTGATGTCACTGACCATGTCATGAATGATGTAATGTCTGAGGTCATAAGCAGTGCATTGCGGGGTGTAAGTTATAGTTAGCTCAGGCAACTATAACTGCTGAATTTCACTGGTTTTGTACGAGTGAAATCTGAGTCTAACTATATCATCCCTGTAATCTTTGTTTTTTTCAGCGAATTTCTAGGTTTTTTTTAACGCTAAGTAAGATGCCTATCACAATGGATGGTGGGGGGTTGGAAGAAGGGCCTGGCCTGGCATTGTGCTGCCCCCACCCAAGCTTGCTGCTCCTGCCTCCCTTCCTCCTTGCCATCCATTGTTCCTCCATGCCCCTGCTCCCTCATTACAGTCCTGTGTGGCCGTTCTTCTGCCACTGGCCTTCCCGCCTTCTCTGAACAGTTAGCTTGCTGCCCCATACACCTCCTCCCTATCCTTTGTTGTCTGAATCAATGCACTAACCTTCTCCCTCCTGCCATGCATGGTCTGATGTGCTGCCACTGCCCTCCATTTAGCATGATGTCCCAGTCCACTCCTCTTGCCCTCCATTGCCCAATTCTATGCCCCATCATTGACCTCCTGCTTAGCCTCTGTGCTTAGCTTGCTGCCCCTACTCTCCTTCCCCCTGCCCTCTGGTGTCTGTGTGCATGCCCCTGCTCCATCCTTTTTGCCCACCATGTTCCATGGACCTGCCCTTCCTATCTATTCTGAGTGTTCTGTTGAGCTGCCACTCCCCTCCCTCCTGCCTAGCATTGTCATATGACTGTAACCTGTCCCTGCCACCTCCACCCTGCCTGTTCACGTTCCATGCCCCTATCCCCTTCCTCCTGTCCTCCATGGTCCATTTTACTGCCACACCCTTCTGCCCTCCCTGGTCTGTTGTGCTGCAACTGCTCCTCCTGCCTGCCCTGCGTGGTCTGTTGTGAGGCCCCTTCCCCTGAACTCTCTTGTCTGTGCCCAGCTCCTACCCCTCCCTTCTATCCTCCATGGTCCTTTCTGCATGCACCTGCCCCCTCCTTCTCACTCATCATGGCCATTGTGCTGCCACTAACCCTCCCGCTTGCCATGCATGGTCTTCTGTGCTGCCACGGGACCTCCCACCTTCCCTGTGTGGTCAGCTAGCTGCCCCTGACCCCCTCCCACCTTCCCTCCATGGTCTGTGTGTATGCCATTATAGTCTCACTGTTGCTCTCCATGGTGTGTCTTGCTTCTAGTGCCCATCCTGCCTGACCTCCATTGTCAGCTTGCTGCTCCTGCCCTGCCTCCTTGCCCCCTGCCATCTGTTTTCCATGTGCAGACCCCTATTCCCTCCCTCCTGGCTCATCTGTTCCATTGTAATGCCCCTGATCCCTACCTCCTGCTCTTTATGGTCCGTTATGCTGCAGCTTTCTCTCCTGCCTGTCCATTATGGTCAGCTAGCTGCCATTGCCTCTTTCCCCTCTGTTCTCTGTTGTCCATGTGCATGGTCCTGTCCCCTCCCTATTGCTTTTCATGGATTGTTGTGCTGCACTCCCGTCCAGCATGCCCTGTGTGGTGTATTGTGCTGCTGCAAACCCTGATGCCTGCCCTGTAAGGTCAGTTTGGTGCACCTGTCCATGTCCCTCCTGTACTCAGTTATCCGAGTCCATGTCCCTACCCCAATTCCTCCTGCCTTCCATGATCCAATGTACCATACTTGCTAACATTTTGAACTTGGTAAGAGGGAGATTTTGAAAAAAAACCTGGGTATTGATTTTCCCCATTGACTTACATTGAAAAAGAGGAGATTGTAGACAGGAGACAGATCAAATAAAGCTCATTTGGGCTTAAAAACATTGGGCGTTTCCTGGCTGAATCGGGTCTGTTGGCATGTATGGTTGTACTACCACTGCCTCTTCCTTCTGCCCACAATGGTCTATTATATTGCCACCTCCTCTCTTGCCTGTCCTGCATTGTTGGTTTGTTGCCCCTGCCCCCCTTTCTACTGCCCTACATAGTCTGTTGTGCTGCCACTGCCCTTCCTGCCTGCCCAGTGTGGTCAAATTGTTGCCTCTGCACCCTCCTACCTGCCTTCAATTTTCTCAGTCCGTGCCCCTGGTCTCTGCCTCTCTACAGTATCCTAAAGAACAACTAGATTGCTGAAATTTTATATTTATTACAAAAGTGTGGCATGCCTGACCTCATCTTGATGTAATCAAAACTGTAATACCTAGAGCATTTCCTTTAGAAATTACAGAAATGAGAGGGTCTTATTTGCATCGAAATTATGGTTAGTTCTCTAAAAAACTAAAATGAGGACATATTTTCTGAGTTTTCAAATAGCAACAAAGCACTTTTAAATTATTTGTTATCTTTATGTTTTTTTATCCAGTTGACCACTTGATTAAATGTGGCACTTAGGGTAGAGGATGTGGTATTACTTCCAGAGCTGCAGACTTTGCAACTGGGGAACCAGGTTGGAGTTTCTGCTTCAGCTCGACATTCTGTGAATCTGGTCAAATCACTTAATCTCCCCATGTCTACAACCAACATGAATTTGTCCTTGTGTGATGTAACCAATGCTCATGTAAAGCACTCCAATACCTAACCAGTCTGCACTATATAAAACTGCAAAAAATAAAAAGTGTTTTGCACACTTCTGTCATTGGGCTATACATGGGCTACATCTGGGTGATATTTGTGCTACATTTGGGCTCTTTTGTCTCTGGCGGCCATCTTGGGAGATGTATTTGTTTTGAAGTTTCCTAATTTCCTCATTTACTGCAGTCTCCTCAGTAGGAAATGCTTTCAGTTTTTACTTTGATTCCATTAAGAAGGCATTCAGATGTGTCACACATTCGCCATAAATTCTGAATGTTAGCACTCTAGTTGCTCATTAGATCACTGTAGTAAAGCTACTGCTCACTAGGGAAGTCTGCTGCTGGTATTGAAAGTGCATGTTTGAGTCTGCATGTCAGAATGTTTTAATGAAATAGAAGAGGATTTGAGAAGTCACTCAAAATGTGCCCTAATTTTTCTTTCTTCAGCACTAATCATAATTTCTATGGCAAAATGAACCCCCTCAGTTTGTTCCTTTTTAAATTAAATGTTTTAAGTGTTACCAGTTTATTCCAATCAAGATGGCTTCAGGTGTGCCATACTTTTGTCATAAGTAAGACTGTTAGCGCTCTAGTTGTTCTTTAGAACACTCTGGGAAGCTGCAGTAGAACACAAAGGAATCAACTGACAGTCTCTGCCCTTGTTGGATGTACATGTTTTACTGAGAATGTCAGATTTCATTCTCACATGACTGAGAAAGATAATGTGAATTTACAGAAAATATGCTCTCATTTTAGCTTCTAGATCACCTTCCAAACCTCTATGGGAAAAGTATGAGAAAATAGTTTTCTCTCAAACATGATTCATGATATCCCAGCAGAAGGCTATTTCACAGGGTAAAATCACCTTAGAACACACCACAAATCCTAAAATTAGTATGGTACCATCAACAAATGATTTATAATGTAACTAAAGTCTTATCACCCTTTATACGTTCTCCTTTTGGTGACCCTCAAAACCTTCCATTCACTAAAATGCATTTTAATGGGGTGCTATCATGTATATTGGTCCCAAGATGGCTACCAACACTTCTTGGATGAAGTGCTGACAGCCAATCAGACCTCACGATGAGATGTGTGGTTAGGCTCCGCCCAGATATTTAAATTTCTTTTTCCTTTAATATTTAATAAACTACTGAACGGATTTACACGATTTAAAAAAAGGGCGCTTTCTGAACCAAGAGCTACCTTTTTGACAAATTTGGTGTAATTCAGTTCAGCACTTCGGCCTGTAGCCTTGTCTAAAGTTTCCTATGGAAATTAACATGTGGAAAACGCGTTTTGGAACCCCCCTTTTTTCTCGGCCCCCGCTTGACAAATCACCCCGAAATGTTCAAGACAGGAGCTGACTGGAGCACCCCATTAGTTTTGAAAATTTCGCGAAGATTCGTCAAACGGCACCAAAGATATTGGCAAATGAAAAAACGCTTTTTGAATAGAAACAAGGTCCTAACTATAACTACCTACTGGTGACCGCCAGTAGGTAATATATATATATATATATATATATATATATATATATATATATATATATATATATATATACAAAAAGAGTTGCCACTAGGTGGGATGCACTCCCAGGTGGAAATTACGCCAAAGCAAGGGCACACGCCATGAACAAAGTCCTTCTCTGGTTTACCTGCCAGACGCATTTCAGGCCAATGCCCTCTTCAGTGGCAGACCATGTGACGTGCCGGCATGCGGCAACCACCAGTAATCCCCATAATAATAACGCTCAGGTGAATCACCTGAAGCAATGCTTCCTGGGACTGGTGGTTCAGTAAAACCCAAGTGGGTCACCGCCGGCACTCACAAAAAATGTCTTAAAAAGGATTGCCGATGTTCGCGCTGGCACCCCCGCATATTACAGGCACCTCCTGTTCCACAGTCAGCTGCCCCAATAACGAAGCCGCGGACCCGCAAGTGTTTCGCGGTGGTGCAATCCCGCGACCAGGCAGGCCACTGTACAAAATACAAAAAGAGTTGCCACTAGGTGGGATGCACTCCCAGGTGGAAATTACGCCAAAGCAAGGGCACACGCCATGAACAAAGTCCTTTTCTGGTTAACCTGCCAGACGCGTTTCGGGCCAATGCCCTCTTCAGTGGCAGACCATGTGACGTGCCGGCATGCGGCAACCACCAGTAAATCCCCATAATAATAACGCTCAGGTGAACCACCTGAAGCAATGCTTCCTGGGACTGGTGGTTCAGTAAAACCCAAGTGGGTCACCGCCGGCACCACCGCGAAACACTTGCGGGTTCCGCGGCTGCTTTATTGGGGCAGCTAACTGTGGAACAGGAGGTGCCTGTTATATGCAGGGGTGCCGGCGCGAACATCGGCAATCCTTTTTAAGACATTTTTTGTGAGTGCCGGCGGTGACCCGCTTCGGTTTTACTGAACCACCAGTCCCAGGAAGCATTGCTTCAGGTGGTTCACCTGAACGTTATTATTATGGGGATTTACTGGTGGTTGCCGCATGCCGGCACGTCACATGGTCTGCCACTGAAGAGGGCATTGGCCCGAAACGCGTCTGGCAGGTTAACCAGAAAAGGACTTTGTTCATGGCGTGTGCCCTTGCTTTGGCGTAATTTCCACCTGGGAGTGCATCCCACCTAGAGGCAACTCTTTTTTTGTAATATGTATATATATATATATATATATATTTATTCACTGAAAAAACCATAGGATTCAGGGACGTTATAGTTAGTTGGACATTTCACTCGTACAAAACCATAGAAATTCCCCTGTTATAGTTAGTTCAGCTAACTATAACTCGCGCCCCCGTAATGCACTGCTGATGACGTCACATATTACATCATTCATGACATGGTCAGTGACATCACTGATGACATCACTGATGACATCTCAAATGACATCACTGATGACATCACTGATGACATCATCCAGTGACTGTGTTTCTGTAATGTTTAAATATGTTTAATATATATAGGGAAAGGCGTATTGAAGAATGAGTGGGTGTATAAGTGTCTGAATGGATGATTTAGTAGGTGCATGACTGACTCTATAAGTGAGTGATTAAACATATCTTACTGAATGCATGGGTTAGTCACTAAACTGTGTGAATGTCTGTATCCGTCTGTCTGTTTGTGTGTAAGCGGCTGCATGGGTTTGTTAATAGCTACATGAGCAGCTGCAACAAGCAGACAAGCCAATCAGTCGAAGGTGACGCATCGTCGAATAAATGGCAATCATCCAAGCAACGCCGGAAACAGAGGAGGAAAGGGAGGAATAAAAATCCAACTATTAAAACCTTCTTTCAAGTATCAACAAAAGCCTTGAGCGGACACCAGCTAGAACAAAGAGCAAGCAGGGAGCCATTAAACCCACAGTTTGAGCTGATCGCCCCCGTTGCATCCTGTTCAGTAGGGCTAGAAGATGTAGGAAACACACATTTAAGGGAATACAAACTCCCAGAGATTATCAATTTAACCGAACAGGCGGAAAACAACCCGGCACCCGCAACTACAGGGGGAACCACCCCTGTGATAACAACTGCCGTAAAGGTTTCCACCAAGCTAACAGAAACAGCAGACCTCAAACCTAAAGTGGAAATAGCAAAAAAAATGGGACCAGTTAAACTGAGCAGCTTCAAAGCAGGGTGGAGGAAAAAAGAGCCAAGCACTGAAACAGTAGAAAGAGTGGAAATAGAAAAACAGTCACCTCTAAACGTAGGGGGAAGGGAAAAGGACCCGCATTGTGTAACTCCCCCAAACAATTCCCGACGGGAAACTCCCAAGTCTATTCTGTTCATCCCAGAATATAAATCTAAAGGACGGGGCGACATTCTTAACAGAGGAAACATTCTCCGAATACTAACCGCCATTAGCAATCTGGCTGGGATCGGTTCACAAGACCTGGAATCTGTCGAATTCGTAACGTTTAAACAGCTGTCGGAGCATGAAGCAACAAAAACAACCTGGGCAACTCGGGAAATAGCGGAGAGAATTCTTAAGGAGGAGTACCAATTAGAAGCCTGGGGGATCCGACTACAGATTCACCACGCAGTCGGGTACCCAGAACCCCTACTCCGACACCATCAAGGCCTAATGACAGCAATAAGGGTAACTTTGGACCCACTAACTCTGTGCTTAAAGGGGCACGCAGCACCTCCGTTGAGGCCACGGAAAGCAATGGAGATACCACCCAGAACGTTCGGGACAAAGGAGGAAAGGATACACCAAATGACTGGTCATGGATAGCAAAAACCATAAATTGCAGACCCGAGAACCAATGACAGAGAGCAGAAAAGGTAAAAAAACACTTCAAATCTAAAATTCTGCTCCTGGAATATAAATGGACTTGGAACTAAAGTCTTTGACAAGGTCTTTTTGACATACCTCCAACAATTCGATTTAATTCTCCTACAAGAAACATGGCTGGAAGATCCCTTTCATCTACAAGGTTTCAAATCATACCATCTCCCGGGAACCAGAAGTTCGAAATTTGGCCATTTGAAAGGTGGCCTTATGACATACGCCTCAATCAAAACTATAACAACCGTGAAGGAACTAACAAGTAAAAACACTCAAACAAATGGAATAAAAACAATACAGATGGAAATAGCAGGTCCCAGAGACAAACAACAGTTAATACTTGTTAATAGCTACATACACCCCCGTAATAAAAAAATAGGCGCTACACTTCTGGTAGCCAAACTAACCAAGCTAGTTACTGAAGAGGCATCTTCAAATTACATCGTTTCAGGTGACTTCAACATGTGCCTCATAGGGGGCGCTGACTCGGACAGGCCGGCAGCAGACCGACACGCAGAATGGGGGGGCCCACGACAGGACGAGTGCAGGTGGGGCAAGCAAACTAAGATTTCTAAAGACCTCCTGAACGAACTAGAAAATCTGTCCCTGGTAGCATTAAATGGCCGATTTGCGGGAGACCGCCCACAAGCTGCAACTTTTCACAATGCCCTCAGAACCACTGCAATAGATTACACTTTTACTTCTTTATCCCTTTTCAGCTCAATAAAAGGTTTTAGGATTGGAACGCTGGATCACAGTGATCACCAACCTCAAGAGTTCATACTTGACGCTCACGGAACGGCAATTACATACCCAATTGATAACTCAAATTCAAAGGTTACATCGAACTATCGGCGAATTAAATGCAACACGAGCGATCCAGAAAAACTTCTGACCGAATCGAAAAAAAGATGGGAGGAAAGCAAACAGCTGAGTGTGAACAGCTTAATTGCTTGGGAAAACTTCATCAAAAGCTTCGACTCAACTAAGTCCAAAAAAGAGCCAACGAAAGAAAAAGAAAGGCCAAAAAACCAACGGGAGGTTCCCTGCAAGTCGGCAAGCAACCAAAGAATTTATTTCTCAAGAACTCAAAACGCCGAACTAAGACAAATAAAGAGCGAAATTAAAGAGCACTGCGTAGTCTCCGCCTACACGGCCCAGTTGATAATATACAGTCAGAATTAAGGAGGCTAAAGGCTTGCAGAAATAAAATCATATGGCTAGCAAAAAAGGAAAACGCCGATATAACATGGGCAAAATTGCTATACGACGCAAAAACAAACAACAGCGCCAGGTTTTGGCAGACAGTCAACAGCTTAGAGAACCCAACGGCTCCGGGGAATAAATTCGCACATAACGGAGGACATCTGGGTAAAGTACCTACAGCACCACTTCAACACGGAAGTTGGCGAAATCAAACAAGACACGCCGGTGTGCCAATGCGACCGGCAGCCCCCAAACACCGAGGATCGGAATTCATTCCCTTCTTCTCAAACAAACTGCTTGTGAATAGAATCTCGAAAAGCCGGAAGGAGGGAGCGCCTGGGCCCAATGGCCTACCACCAATCATATGCAAGCAGGATCCGAACTATTGGGCTGAAGCGCTACTACCCCTCTATAACAATATTATGGTAGCCGAAAGAATTCCTGATTCTTGGAAAGGATCAATTATTTCACCGATCCATAAAAAAGGCAGCATGACTGAGCCAAAGAACTATAGGCTCATTGCCTTAATAGATATTGAAGCCAAATACTACGCAGGCCTCCTACTGAATGAACTCACGGAGTGAGGCACAGGAAAAAGCCCTAATTCCCATCAATCAAACAGGCTTTCAAAAAAGCTTGGGGACAACAACAAATATCCTTGCTCTTTCACTCTTGATAGATGCAACTAAAAATATCAATAAGCCACTATTTGTCTGCTTTATCGATTATAAAGCCGCTTTCGATAGCGTTGACAGGGGGATACTTTGGGCGAAACTTTCGAGGTGGGGAATAGCCGCAAAACTCCTGAACCAGTTAATTTTACTTCACTCCGAAACATGGGTCCAAATTAAAGTGGGAGCAGGGGATTGTCTGTCAAGGAGAATACCAACTACCAAAGGGCTGAAGCAGGGCTGTGTCCTTGCACCGACCCTGTTCAACCTCTTCGTCTCCGACCTCACTACAGAGCTGGACAACTGTAACCATCATGCCCCGAATCTGGGGGCTTAACTCTTTCAAACCTACTGTACGCTGACGACCTGATACTCATCAGTCGAACTCCAGTCGGCCTGCAGCATCTGATCAACATCACAAGCAACTTTGCAGACAAGAATGTGTTAAGTATAAACCTTGAAAAATCCAAAGTCATGGTACTAAACCAGCGGAACAACAAACACCATCCCCGATGGATGTTGGGGGGCCGGTTCCTGTAGATGGTTGAGGAATATAAGTATCTGGGAGTAATTTTTGACAGGAACGGCTCGTTCCTCAAACAGAAAGCAGCTATCAAAGGCAGAGAGACCATACTGGCAGTTGCATTAAAAAATATCAAGCACAAAATAACCGGCCCCAATCTTTTTCCTTTACTAGAAGTGCTCCGTGAAGGCTTTTACCTACGATCACTTATGGCAGCGAATCAATGAGAGGGAGAGACGAGGTTACCTTGGATAATGCGGTCTCCAAGGCCGTGAGAATAATATTCAATCTCCCGCAGTTCACTTCGCCAGCACAAATAAGGCTACAGTTCGGCCTCCAAAAGCAGCAAATATCACGAAAGGGCGCCTACGCCAAGTGCTGGTACAAAATAAAGGGAGCCGAGCCTGGCACACTGAACTCACACTTGTGGAAGGAAATGACAAGGAAAAAAGACAGCCCGGCCATGGGTTACCTTCAATCAGCAATAAGGCTGCTTGCTTTACAGGACCTATGGGAAACTAGTACGTCCCATAAAAGTTTCAAGGACCTGGTAAATAAATCAGTAAAGATTGTATCCCACGAAGAAGACAAAGCAGCACTCAGTAGGAGGGCCCATGGTTGGTTTGTAATTCAGAGCTATGCGAGGGGCAAGCCACAACCATACCTAGGAACAGGCTTCTCGAGAATCACAAAAGAAAGATTCCTGCTTCTGAGGTTGGGAATTTTACCCGCCTAGTGTCACCTTCCACTGTGGAAACGCACAGACACAACAAACTATTGCAGATTATGCGGAGACACCAATGAGGATGTTCTACATCTACTATGCATTTGCAAGGGCTTGGAAGCAGAACGAAGACAGCTATTAAAGCCGCGCCTGATCGAAAGCCAGGTACGAACATGCAGACAGGCGGTAAAGGCCTGCTTCGAGGGTAGTAACGTTCGGTTGGCCTGCAGCCTTGTTCGGTTTATGAGTGTAGCAAAAGCAAAGCTATCCCCGGAAGTACTCTAACAAACTGGTCATCAATTTAGGCCCACCATCCTCCGAGTTATTTATGACAACCCTGTTCAAAAGAGATTGTCCCTGGTAATTTAGTCTATTACAACTGTTCCTTCATGTTTTTAAGCAGCCACTCTTGGGCTGCGGGCCAGTAACGTCGACATAAAATCCTCAAATCTATCGGGTCATCCCTGGCACAGCAATGCGGGCTTAGGAACTAGCCTATCACTAACATTGGAATTACCTGGCAAGGGGTGCAATGAACTGGGTGTGCAAATGACACGACGAACTGCAGATTGCAACTGTCAACAACGAACTTTTGGATGCCCACTTATAGACTCCAATGCTATTTAGATCAAAACCCTTAACACTAACTTTAAAGGAACCGGCATTGCTAAGGAACGCTTAGGAGTTTATACTCCCCAAAATTATTTTTGCACTTTCGCTATCTTACGCACCTTATTGGCTGTACTGTATGCCTGCTTTTACTCTTCTTGTAATTTTATGGAAACATTGCAAATTTTAAATGCATTTAATTAATTCTAGTATTATAAATCATGTTGTTTTGCTTTCTACAAACATGTTTTAACTGATTGCAAAGGTTTTAATTAATCACGCAATAAAGAGATTATCATTAAAAAAAAAAGAAAAAATAGCTACATGAGTATCTATATGGGTTATTGATTGGTTGTCTGAGTATCTGTATGGGTGCCTGAGTGTTTGTGTGGGTGGGGTGTGTGTGACTCTGTGCATAGATGTGTAAGTGGGTGATTCACTGGGTGCATGGTTTCAAGAGTGCCTCTGAGATGGACTGTGTGGGTTGGTGAGTGTGTGTATGGGTGTGTTAGTGAGTGAATGTATATCTCAGTGGTACATGTGTGAGTAACTACATATGTGAAAGGCAGTATATATGTGTGTTGGAGTATATAAATGGCTATAAGTGAGAGTGTGTGATTGTGAGAGTGGCTGTATAGATGAGTGTGAGCTTGTATCAGTGATTGTATAGGAGCGTAAGAAAGTGCTAGTATTTGTATGAGTAAGTGAGCTGGTGTGTGTATAACTGTATAGGTGAGTAAATGGCAGTGTGATTAATTATTTGCATGACTGACTAGGTGTGTGAGTACCTCTATGGATGAGTGGCAGTGTGTGAGTGTCTATATAGGTGTATGAGTGCATATGATAGTCCTGTACTGAGTGACCGTAAGTATGAGTGACTGTACGGGTGAGTGAGTGGATGTGTGTGTAGATCTAAGAATCAGTGAGTGGGTATGTAGTTATTGGTGTTGGAGTGTCTATGGTTTTGAGAATGGCAGTCTGTAATTTAGAGTGGGTGTATCAAATGTTATATTAGGGTGTCAGAAGATGCATCAAATTATCACATGGATGATGTCATCAGTGATGTCAATTGAGATGTCATCAGTGATGTCATCAGGGATGTCACTGACCATGTCATGAGTGATGTAATATGTGACGTCATCAGCAGTGCATTGCGGGGGCGCGAGTTATAGTTAGCTGAACTAACTATAACGGGGAATTTCTCTGGTTTTGTACGAGTGAAATGTCCAACTAACTATAACTTTCCCTAAAACCTATGGTTTTTTCAGTGAATTTCTAAGGTTTTTTAAATGCTAATTTCTAACTATAACGTGCTTGAAACCTATGGTTTTTTCAGTGAATTTCAAAGGTTTTTTAAATGCTAATTTCTAACTATAACGTTCCTGAAACCTATGGTTTTTTCAGTGAATTTCAAAGGTTTTTTAAATGCTAATTTCTAACTATAACGTGCCTGAAACCTATGGTTTTTTTAAGTGAATTTCAAAGGTTTTTTAAATGCTAGTTTATAACTATGCCTACAGAGGTAGGACATGTGAAGAAATAAGAAAAAACGCACAGAAAGAAGCAAAAGAAATGTAGAAAGAAGCAACAGAAGTCCACAAAGACGAACAAAAGTGCAGGAAGAAGCAAGACATGTGCAGTAAGAACCAACAGAGGAGCAGAAAGAGGCCTTGTTGCAAAATCATCCTGTGCCCACAACTTTTTCAGACGGGTACTGGTGGTAACTGACTCTGACTAACCAGGCCTAGAGCCAGTGCTATGCTAAAATACACTTAGAATACAGTGAAAACACCTACATACACTAGGGAACACTATGCGTTGGGGTACCCCTGTGATTAGCATGACCTCCTCTGTAAGGCCCTAGTACATAATAGGGCAGGGGGATTAAAACGACCTCTAAGTCAGAGGTGCAGAAATTTGCTACTTTAACTAGAAGTCACGTTTGCAGAGTGGTGGAGAAAGGGTGCTGGGCGTCCAACCAACGCTCAGGAATTCCGCTGCGTAGGACTTACAGGAGGTACCAGGAGGGATTCTTGGCCCCCAAACTCCCTCAGGAATAAATTAGACTTCATCCCCCATCCCGTAGTTTGCCACAAGGCACGTTTGCAGAGTGGTAGAGAAAGAAGGCCATGGCCTCCGAAGACGTCTTACCAATCCCACTGTGTGGGACTTACTGGAGGTAACAAGAGGGGTAGTTGGCCCCCAAGGACATCCTTGGGGGCCAACTTCCCAAACTATTACCTCCAGTCAGTCCCACACAGCAGCACTGGTAAGTACTCGTACCAGGCCACGCCCACTTTGCCCACCACTCTACAAACGCGCTCCCTGGCACGCTCTTGGATGGGGATTGAAGTCCCCTTCACTGCTGGGGGTCCTTTAGGGGCCAACTAGCCTACCTTTTACCTCCAGTAAGTCCCACGCAGTGGGATTGGTGAGAGGTACACAAAGGCCATGCCCCCTTTCTCCACCACTCTGCAAACACGCCACCTGGCGCATTGTAAGTTGGGGGATTAAGTCCCCTTGAATCCTGAGGGTCCCTGGGGTCCAACTAGCCCACTAGGTACCTCCAGTAAGCGCCACAGAGCTGAATTGCAGAGAGGTGTAAAAAGGGGCGTGGCCTGGACCACCTCTCTGCAACGCAGGCCTGTGGCACTTACTGGAGGTACCTGGTGGGCTAGTTGGCCCCCCAGGGGCCCTCAGGATTGAAGGGGAATTAATTCCCCAATTTAAAACGTGCCACAGGGCGTGTTTGCACACATGTGACCTCAGGCCCCACCCCCTCCCTTCACCACTGTGCAAATGCGCCCCGTGGCGCGATTTAAGTTGGGGGATAAAGTCTCCTTGAATCCTGAGGGTCCCTGGGGTCCAACTAGCCCACTAGGTACCTCAAGTAAGCGCCACAGAGCTGCGTTGCAGAGAGGTGTAAAAAGGGGCATGGCCTGGACCACCTCTCTGCAACGCAGCCCTGTGGCGCTTACTGGAGGTACCTGGTGGGCTAGTTGGCCCCCAGGGACCCTCAGGACTGAAGAGGAATTAATTCCCCAACTTTAAACGCGCCACAGGGCGTGTTTGCACACATGTCACCTTAGGCCCCGTCCCCTCCCTTCACCACTGTGCAAACGCGCCCGTGGCGTGTTTTAAGTTGGGGGATTAAGTCCCCTTGAATCCTGAGGGTCCCTGGGGTCCAACTAGCCCACTAGGTACCTCCAGTAAGCGCCACAGAGCTGCGTTGCAGAGAGGTGTAAAAAGGGGCGTGGCCTGGACCACCTCTCTGCAACACAGCCCTGTGGCGCTTACTGGAGGTACGTGGTGGGCTAGTTGGCCCCCAGGGACCCCCAGTATTGAAGGGGAATTAATTCCCCAATTTAAAACACGCCACAGGGCGTGTTTGCAGAGTGATGCTGGGAGGGGGCGGGGCCTCCGGCACGATCGCTGTCTTTTTTTTTTTTTTTTTTTTGTAGAAGGGGGGCTGTGTGGCCCCCCTTCTTTTTCCTTTTTTTGGGCCCTGGGGACCCCATCCCCCAGGGCATGACCGTGGGGGGCCGTGGGGGGACCCGCAATGCCCCCACTGTCCCGCCGGCTCCCCACGTCCTGCAAGAGCCGGCATTGCTTTTCCACATGGGGAGTTGCTGACATGCAGCTCCCCGTGTGGAAAAGCAATCTGCTTTGCATTTTGGAAGCGAGAGCAGGTTTCCCTGCTCTCGCTTCCAAAATCCAAAGACAGTTTACTATGGCAGGGCAGGAGCCTCGCGGCTCCTGCCCTGCCATAGGAAACAGCAGTGTCCCGGGGGTGGGCACCCCGGGACACTGCAGGAGCCGGCCCTGGGGGGTGGCGGTCCCCAGGGCCATCACGGGCTCCAGGAGGGGGGCCGCGCGGCCCCCCTCCCTATGTGATTAAAGCCCCGGGGAGGTGGTGGTCCCCGGGGCTCGGGGGTCCGTAACGGACCCCCGCATTTCCATTTTAGTGCCCCGGGGAGGTGGCGGTCCCCAGGGCGTGTGGGGGGGCTTGAGCCCCCCAAACAGGATTGTTTTAATTTTTGAAAACTAGCCCCGGGGTGGCGGTCCCTGGGGATGCGGGGGGCCGTGTGCCCCCGCGAATACTTAATAAATGCCCCAGGGGGTGGCAGTCCCAGGGGCTTGGGGGGCCTTGGAGGCCCCCCACACATTTAAAAAGAAGCCCCGGGGGTGGCGGTCCCCGGGGCTGTGGGGGGGGCCGAGTGCCCTCCCGCACATCATTTTAACCAAGCCCCAGAGGGTGGCGGTCCCCAGGGCTGCGGGGGCCCCCACGGGCCCCCGAATATATTTTTTGCAAATGCCCCCGGGACCTGGCCCACCCGGGGGCCTCAATTAAATGAAGTGCGGGAGACCGCGCTTCATTTTTAAAAAAAAATTCGGCGGGATTCACGGACCCAGCGCGAATTTCGCTAATTTTTTAAAAAAGAAATGCTTTTTTTGGCCCTGGGGGTCCTTGTGGGACCCCCTGAGCAGGCCTAGGGGGTCAGGGTGTTTCTACCCTGCCCCATTTTCTTGTTTTTCGCGTTTGTTTCCCTGTTTTCTTGTGACTTGGTTCTACTGAGTCACAAGATGGCTGCCAACACTTCCTGGTTTGGAGTGTTAACAGCCAATTAGAATAAAGCTCGTGGTCGGGAGGGTCCGCGGATCCACCGCGCCTCTAGATATCGAAACTTTTATTTTTTGATTTTCTCAGCAACTACTGAACGGATTTACACCATTTTAAAAAAGGGCTCTTTCTGAACCAAGTGCTACCTTTTTGCCAAATTTGGTGTACTTCCGTTCAGCAGTTCAAGCTGCAGCCTTGTCTAAAGTTTCCTATGGGAAATTGATTTTCCGACCTCTTTTTTTTTAATTTCTCTGGAACTACTCAACTGATTTACACCATTTAACAAAAAGGGCTCTTTCTGAACCAAGGGCTACCTTTTTGCCAAATTTGGTGTAATTCCATTCAGCAGTTCGGGCTGTAGCCGTGTCTAAAGTTTCCTATGGAAAATAACATGGAGAAAACACGTTTTGGGACCCCCCTTTTTTCTCGGCCCCCGCTTTGCAAATCAACCCAAAACTTTCAGGATAGGAGCTGACCAGAGCGGGCCACAAGTTTTGAAAATTTCGCGAAGATTCGTCAACCGGCGCCAAAGTTATTGGGAAAAGAAAAAACGCTTTTCCTATGGAAACTAGGTCCTAACTCTAACTATCTACTGGCGACCGCCAGTAGATAATATATTACCTACTGGCGGTTGCCAGTAGGTAGTTATAGTTAGGTCCTAGTTTCCATAGGAAAAGCGTTTTTTGTTTTCCCAATAACTTTGGCGCCGGCTGACGAATCTTCGTGACATTTTCAAAACTAGTGATCAGCTCAGGTCAGCTCCTGTCTTGAAAGTTTCGGGGTGATTCGACAAGCAGGGGCCGACAAAAAAGGGGGGTCCCAAAACGCGTTTTCCCAATGTTATTTTTCATAGGAAACTTTAGACAAAGCTACAGCCCGAACTGCTGAACGGAATTACACCAAATTTGGCAAAAAGGTAGGTCTTGGTTCAGAAGAGTCCTTTTTGTTAAATGGTGTAAATCCATTCAGTAGTTTTTGAAATATTAAAGGAAAAAGAAAGGAAAAAGAAATACGATATCTGGGCGGAGCCTAACCACACATGTCATCGTGAAATCTGATTGACTGTCAGCACTTCATCCAGGAAATGATGGCAGCCATCTTGGGACTAGGTTGAACCAGAGTCATAAGAAAACAGTTAAACAAAGATGAAAAACAAGAAAAGGGGGCAGGGTAGGAACACCCTGACCCCCTAGGCCTGCTCAGGGTGTCCCAAAAGGACCCCAGCCCAAAAACATTTTAAGCAACATCCGAATTCGCGCTGGGTGCACGAATCCGGAAGAAAAAATAAAAAACAAGCATTGGCATCGCCAATAGGTCTCGTCGTTGGGACCTTATAAGTGTTTAGCCAGAGATATTGGTAATGTTTCTAAGGTATGTTGTAGAGAGAGAGAGAGAGAGATTGACTGACTGAGAGAGAGAGACTGAGAGAGAGACTCACTGACAGAGAGAGACTGACTGACAGAGAGAGACTGACAGAGAGAGAGACTGACAGAGAGAGAGAGAGACTGACTAAGAGAGAGACACTGACTGAGAGAGAGAGAGACTGAACGACAGAGAGAGACTGACTAACAGAGAGACTGATTGACTGAGAGAGAGACTGACAGAGAGAGAGAGACTGACAGAGAGAGAGAGACTGACAGAGAGAGAGAGACTGACTTCGAGAGACTGACTGACTAAGAGAGAGACTGAGAGAGAGACTGACAGAGAGAGAGACACTGAAAGACAGAGAGAGACTGACTGACTGAGAGAGAGAGATACTGACTGACTGAGGTAGAGAGAGACTGACTGACTGAGAGAGACTGACTGACTGAGAGAGACTGACTGACAGAGAGACTGACTAACAGAGAGACTGACTGACAGAGAGACTGACTGACTGAGAGAGAGAGACTGACTGAGAGAGAGAGACTGACTGACAAAGAGACTGACTGACAGAGAGACTGACTGACTGAGAGAGAGACTGACTGAGAGAGTGAGACTGACTGACAGAGAGAGACTGACTGACAGAGAGAGAGACTGACTGAGAGAGAGAGACTGACAGAGTGAAAGACTGAGTGACTGAGAGAGACTGACTGATTGAGAGAGAGACTGACTGGCAGAGAGAGAGAGACTGACTGAGAGAGTGACTGACTGAGAGAGAGACTGACTGAGAGAGTGACTGACTGAGAGAGACTGAGTGACTGAGAGACTGACTGAGACTGACAGAGAGAGAGAGACTGACTGACAGAGAGACTAACTGAATGAGAGAGAGACTGACTGACAGAGAGAGACTGACTGAGAGAGAGAGACTGACTGAGAGAGAGACTGACTGAGAGAGAGAGACTGACTGAGAGAGACTGACTGACTGAGAGAGACCGACTGACTGAGAGACTGACTGACTGAGAGAGAGACTGACTGACTGAGAGAGAGACTGGCTGACTGACAGTGAGACTGACTGACAGAGAGACTGACTGACTGAGAGAGACTGACTGAGACTGACAGAGAGAGAGAGACACTGACTGACAGGGAGAGAGAGACTGACTGAGAGTCTGACTGACTGACTGAGAGACTGACTGACTGAGAGAGAGACTGACTGACTCAGAGAGACTGACTGAGTCAGAGAGACTGACTGACTGAGAGAGAGACTGACTGACAGAGAGAGAGACTGACTGACTGAGAGAGAGACTGACTGACAGAGAGAGAGACTGACTGACTGAGAGAGACTGACTGACTGAGAGAGACTGACTGACTGAGAGAGACTGACTAAGAGAGAGACTGACTGACAGAGAGAGACTGATTGACAGAGAGAGAGACTGACTGACTGAGAGAGAGACTGACTGAGAGAGAGACTGACTGACTGAGAGAAAGACTGACTGACTGAGAGAGACTTACTGACTGAGAGAGACTGACTGACTAAGAGAGACTTACTGACTGAGAGAGACTGACTGACAGAGAGAGAGAGACTGACAGACAGAGAGAGAGACTGACTGACTGAGAGAGAGACTGACTGAGAGAGACTGACTGAGAGAGAGAGACTGACTGAGAGAGAGAGAGACTGACTGACAGAGAGAGAGACTGACTGACTGAGAGAGAGACTGACTGACAGAGAGAGACTGACTGACTGAGAGAGACTGACTGACAGAGAGACTGACATAGAGAGAGAGAGACTGAGAGAGAGAGAGAGTGAGAGAGAGACTGAATGACAGAGAGAGACTGACTGACAGAGAGACTGACAGAGAGAGTGAGAGAGACTGACAGAGAGAGAGACTGAGACACAGACTGACTGACTGAGAGAGAGACTGACTATCAGATAGAGACTAACTGACAGAGACACTGACTGAGAGAGAGAGAGAGAGAGACTGACAGAGAGAGAGAGACTGACAGAGAGAGAGAGACTGACTGACAGAGAGAGACTGACTGACAGAGAGAGACTGACAGAGAGAGAGAGACTGACAGAGAGAGAGAGACTGACTGACAGAGAGAGACTGACTGACAGAGAGAGAGACTGACTGACGGAGAGAGACTGACTGACTAAGAGAGTCTGACTGACTGAGAGAGAGACTGACTGACAGAGAGAGACTGACTGACAGAAAGACTGACTGACTTAGAGAGACTGACTGAATGAGAGAGACTGACTGAGAGAGAGACTGACTGACAGAGAGAGACTGACTGTCAGAGAGAGAGACTGACTGACCAAGAGAGTAACTGACTGTCTGACAGAGAGACTGACTGACTGAGAGAGCGACTGACTGAGAGACACTGACAGAGAGAGAGAGACTGACTGACTGACAGAGAGAGAGAGAGAGACTGACTGACAGAGAGAGACTGGCTGACAGAGAGAGAGACTGACAGAGAGAGACTGACTGACTGAGAGAGACTGACTGACTGAGAGAGACTGACAGAGAGAGAGAGAAACTGACTGACAGAGAGAGACTGACTGACTGAGAGAGAGACTGACTGACAGAGAGAGACTGACTGACAGAGACTGACTGACAGAGAGAGAGACTGACTGAGAGATAGACTGACTGACTGAGACTGACAGAGAGAGAGAGAGACTGACTAACAGAGAGAGAGACTGACTGACTGAGAGAGAGAGAGAGAGAGAGAGAGACTGACTGACAGAGAGAGACTGACTGACTGAGAGAGAGACTGATTGACAGAGAGAGAGACTGACTGACTGACAGAGAGACTGACTGAGAGAGACTGTCTGACAGAGAGACACTGACTGAGAGAGAGACTGACTGACTGACAGAGAGAGACTGACTGAGAGAGAGACTGACTGACAGAGAGAGACTGACTGACAGAGAGAGAGACTGACAGAGAGAGAAATACTGACTGACTGAGAGAGACTGACTGACTGAGAGAGACTGACTGACAGAGACTGACTGACACAGAGAGAGAGACTGACTGAGAGAGAGACTGACTGACTGACTGACAGAGAGAGAGAGAGACTGACTGACAGAGAGACTGACTGACTGAGAGAGAGACTGACTGACAGAGAGAGGCTGACTGACAGAGAGAGACTGACAGAGAGAGAGACTGATTGACAGAGAGAGAGACTGATTGACTGAGAGAGACTGACTGACTGAGAGAGAGACTGACTGACAGAGAGAGACTGACTGACAGAGACTGACTGACAGAGAGAGAGACTGACTGAGAGATAGACTGACTGACTGAGACTGACAGAGAGAGAGAGAGACTGACTAACAGAGAGAGAGACTGACTGACTGAGAGAGAGAGAGAGAGAGAGAGAGAGAGAGAGAGACTGACTGACAGAGAGAGACTGACTGACTGAGAGAGAGACTGATTGACAGAGAGAGAGACTGACTGACTGACAGAGAGACTGACTGAGAGAGACTGTCTGACAGAGAGACACTGACTGAGAGAGAGACTGACTGACTGACAGAGAGAGACTGACTGAGAGAGAGACTGACTGACAGAGAGAGACTGACTGACAGAGAGAGAGACTGACAGAGAGAGAAATACTGACTGACTGAGAGAGACTGACTGACTGAGAGAGACTGACTGACAGAGACTGACTGACACAGAGAGAGAGACTGACTGAGAGAGAGACTGACTGACTGACTGACAGAGAGAGAGAGAGACTGACTGACAGAGAGACTGACTGACTGAGAGAGAGACTGACTGACAGAGAGAGGCTGACTGACAGAGAGAGACTGACTGAGAGAGAGACTGATTGACAGAGAGAGAGACTGATTGACTGAGAGAGACTGACTGACTGAGAGAGAGACTGACTGACTGAGAGAGAGACTGACTGACAGAGAGAGAGACTGACTAAGAGAGACTGACTGACTGAGAGAGACTGACTGACTGAGAGAGAGAGAGACTGACTGAGAGAGACGGACTGACTGACTGAGAGAGACTGATTGACAGAGAGAGAGACTGACTGACTCAGAGAGACTGACTGACTGAGAGAGAGACTGACTGACAGAGAGAGACTGACTGACTGAGAGAGAGACTGACTGACTGAGAGAGAGACTGACTGACAGAGAGCGACTGACTGACTGAGAGAGAGACTGACTGACAGAGAGAGACTGACTGACTGAGAGAGAGACTGACTGGCTGAGAGAGAGACTGACTGACAGAGAGAGATACTGACTGACTGAGAGAGATACTGACTGACTGACAGAGAGAGAGGAAAACCTGCTCTTGCTACAATGAAGCAAAGCCAGATTGCATGTCAGCAGCTCCCCTTGCTCAAAAGCAATGCCGGCTCCCGCAGGAGGCAGGCAGCCGGCAGGACCGTGGGGGCATTGGGGCTCCCCCCACGGTCCCCAACACAAAGGGCCAGCCTCAGGGGATGGGGTCCCCGGGGCCAGAAGTGGCCCAGGAGGGGGGCCATGCAGCCCCCCTTCAATATTAAAATGTTTAAAAAAATAAATAAATAAAGAGGCACAGCCCCGGGGGATGGGGTCCCCAGGGTCAATAGAGGCCTAAGGAGGGGGGACACGCAGCCCCCCTCCTTAAAAAATAAAAAACAAACAAAAAAAAATGTGGCCATGCCCCGGGCGATGGGGTCCCCGGGGCCGAAATTGGCCTAGGGAGGGGGGCCGCGCGGTTCCCTTCCCGTTTTTTTTTAAATGTAAAAAAAAGAGCAGGCTCTGGGGGATGGGGTCCCCAGGGCCCCTAATAATGTAAAAGAAGGGGGGCCACACAGCCCCCCTTGTAAAAAAAAAAAAGAAAATGACATTGCACCGGAGGCCCTGCCCCCTCCCTGCAGCACTCAGCAAACGCGCCCCCCGGCGCGTTGTAAGTTGGGGAATTAATTCCCCTTGAATACTGAGGGTCCCTGGGGGCCAACTAGCCCACCAGGTACCTCCAGTATGCACCACAGAGCTGCGTTGCAGAGAGGTGTTCCGAGGCCAAGCCACTTTTTACACCTCTCTGCAACGCAGCTCTGTGGCGCTTACTGGAGGTACCTGGTGGGCTAGTTGGCTCTCAGGGACCCTCAGGACTCAAGGGGAATTAATCCCCCAATTTACAACGTGCCAGGGGGCACGTTTGCACAGTGCTGAAGGGAGGGGGCAGGGCCTGACATAGCAAGTGTGCAAACGCGCCCCCTGGCAGATTGTAAATTGGGGGATTAAGTCCCCTTCAATCCTGAGGGTCCCTGGGGGCCAACTAGTCCCCCAGGTACCTCCAGTAAGTGCCACAGAGCTGCGTTGCAGAGAGGTGGTCTGAGGCCATGCCCCTTTTTACACCTCTCTGCAACACAGCTCTGTGGCGCTTACTGGAGGTACCTGGTGGGCTAGTTTGCCCCCAGGGACCCTCAGGATTCAAGGGGACTTAATCCCCCAACTTACAATGTGTCAGGGGGCGCGTTTGCACAGTGGTGCAGGAAGGGGGCGGGGCTTGACATAACAAGTTTGCTAATGCACCCCCTGGCGCGTTGTAAATTGGGAGATTAAGTCCTCTTCAATCCTGAGGGTCCCTGGGGGCCAACTAGCCCACCATGTACCTCCAGTAAGCGCCACAGAGCTGCGTTGCAGAGAGGTGGTCTGAGGCCACGCCCCTTTTTACACCTCTCTGCAACGCAGCTCAGTGGCGCTTAATGGAGGTACCTGGTGGCCTAGTTGGCCCCCAGGGACCCTCAGGATTCAAGGGGACTTAATCCCCCAACTTAGAACACGCCAGGGGGCGCGTTTGCAGAGTGCTGCAGGGAGGGGGTGGGGCCTGATATAACAAGTTAGCAATCCTGCTGTGTGGGACTTACTGTAGGTAATAAAAGGAGTAGTTGTCCCCCAAGGTTGACGTGGGGGGCTAACTATCCCGCCTGTTACTTCCGCTAAATCCAACACAGTGAGATTGCTAAAAGGTGTTTGAAGGCCATGCTCACCTTTCTCCACCACTCTGCAAACGCGACTGCTATGTTATAGTTAGAAATTAGCATTTAAAAAACCTTTGAAATTCAATGAAAAAACCATAGGTTTCAGGGACGTTATAGTTAGAAATTACCATTTAAAAAAACCTTAGAAATTCACTGAAAAAACCATAGGTTTCAGGGACGTTATGGTTAGTTGGACATTTCACTCATACAAAACCATAGAAATTCCGCCGTTATAGTTAGTTCAGCTAACTATAACTCGCGCCCCGCAATGCACTGCTGATGACGTCACATATTACATCATTTATGACATGGTCAGTGACATCACTGATGACATCACTGATGACATCTCAAATGACATCACTGATGACATCACTGATGACATCATCCACGTGAAAATCTGATGCACCTCCTCACACTCTAATATAACCTTTGATACATGCACTGTAAAATACAGACTACCATTTTCGAAACCATCGACACACCAATACCAGTTACTACATACGCACTCACTGATTCCTAGGTCTACACACACATCCACTCATTCACCCATACAATAACTCATACATGCAGTCACTCATCAATACAACACTATCATATGCACTTATACACCTATAGAGACACTCACACACCACCACTCATCCAGAGTTACTCACACACCTAGTCAGTCATGCAAAGAATCAATCACACTTCCATTTACTGACCTATACAGTTATACACACACCACATCACTTATTCAAACAGAAACAAATGCATACTTAGTCTCTTATACAATCACTGATGCAAGTACACACTCATCCATACAGCCACTCTCACAATCATTGACTCTCAAGTATAGTCATTTATATAATCCAACTCTCACATACACTGCCTTTTACATATATAGTTACTTGGACATATACCACTGAGACATCCATTCACTCACCAACACACCCATACATACACTCACCCACCCATACAGCTGTTTCCACATGCACTCTTGAACCCATACACCCAGTGAATCAACCACTCAAACATCTATGCACAGAGTCACACACCTCCCACCCACCCACACACACACTCAGGCACTGTGAGAAGTTGGCCTGGTATATGCTGTTCACTAATTAAAGTGGACACCTTGCACCAGTCCATTTCGACTCTTATGGTAGGTAGGTTTAAGACAACCTTTATAGAAAGCTATCCTAGTGGTAGCTGTGGAGAGCAGCCTTCAGGCTAAGTCTTGGAGGAATGTAAAGCAGCTTGTTTTACCACACAATCTCTTGAATCACCAAATGAAAAGACACCACACAGGTATATATATCAAATATATATGTATTTATTAATAAACAACTCTCTACTAATCTCTTTATGAGATTAGAAGCCAGGAACATATGTACAAGTCAATGTTTTATCAAAATAAGTTAGCACAAGTAAATATCACAATCTTATCTTGGCTAGACCGTGGTCTAGAGCATTTAGAATCGAGGGACCCCAGAGAACCACCCCAGGTAGTTGTAGGAGACCCACAGGGGACGGACGCGGTGTTCAGACACTGGTGCGAGTCCTGTACGAGTCTATGCGAGAGAACGCGATTGAGTTATCAATGTTACAGGTCCCTGGCGTGTTCAAGGCGAACACACCGATCGGTCAGTACGAGTCAAAGGACGCGGATACTGTTAGAGCTACAAGGGAGTTGGATGCGATGTGTCTAACACAGACGCGAGCCCTGTACGAGCCAGTGCGATAATCGCACGGGGAAAACAGGAGTTTTAGGGCACTTCTAGGGTAGCTACAAGCAAGCCACTTACAGGGTAAGTAGTTCTAGGGCCCACACCCACAGGAGCACCGTAGTGCTGAAGTTACCTCACCCAGGGGAGCCGGGTGCATAGGTGTCCTTTGGTGTCGGGTCGCGGCGTCCTTTTCAATGGGAGCCAGTGAAGACTTGCTGCTTGCGACGACAGAAGAAGTGTCCGTTGGAATCCAAGCCTGGATTCGGAAGGAGGAAGACCTGAAAGCAGAGGGGACAGTGTTCACAGTCACTTGGCAGTGACTCTGGGCAAGGAAGATGAATGCCCACCGTCGTCGACAGCTTCGGGTCGTTCATGGGTGTTTTGACTCTTTGACCACGTGGTCCAGGCAGCATCGATGATGACTAGGAGCTGGATTCAGTGTGTACCACGATGTCTGCAGCTTACTGAGGTGTCGGCGACTCGATTGGAGCCAACAAGCCTTGGTAGCAGCAAGTCTCGTGGTGATGAGGAAAAGTCAATGGTGCAGACCATCAAGGTCTGGGGGACTTACCCAGCAAGGGTAGGTCAGGGCAGGCCTGGAGCAACCAGGGGAGCCCTTTGGTTTTGTTGGAAAGTCTTCTGGGGACCCACAAGCCAGCTGGCAAGGGATCGCAATGACACCTCAGGAGGATCCACTCAACAGGGGCCCATGGTCACTCGGGATGGTGTAGGCCTCTGAATTCAGGAGGGATCTCTGCTAGAGGCTGGGACCACACGTGGTCCAAAGCACAAGTTCGTAGAACGTCGTGAAGGGGTTACACTCGACAATAGTGCATGGTACCCAGGGGCTGCTGTTCCTCATCGCTCGTGGGGTCCACTTGCCTTAGCTTCACTGGGTACTCACGATGGCCTTGGAGAAGTCAGGAAATCCTCTTTCTGGGCTGCAGGGACTTTGGGCTCCGGCGGGAGTGGCGTAGTTTGCGACCGTCATTGTAGTTTTTGGTGCCTGCCAAGCAAGGGAGTCACTCCTTGACTCCAAGGGAGATTCTTCAGTCTTCCAAAGGTAGTGGAACGTCGAAGTTCCAGGATTCTTCTGTAGAGCATCATCCAGGGAGATCTGGGTTGCAATGCACAGGTTCCCCCTCTTATCCTAAAAAGAAGGGAGGGACTAGCTCTATGACCCCACCTATGGGAGGGTCAGGGGAGTGGGTGGCTACACCCACTTCCCTTTGTCCAGTTTTGTGCCAGAGCAGGGGCAGGTAGCCCCTGAGCCGGTTTGAACTGGGGTATGCACAGAGGAGCCTTCTGCTCCCCCAGTGCAGGACTTCAAAGCACTCTAAGAGTGCACCCACCCAGCCCCAATACACTAAACCCTGTCTGGGAGGTGGTCACACCCCCTTGTGACAGGATATCTATTGTTGGGCTTCCTCCACTGTGAGTTTCGGTCATCAGCAGGAGGGCAGCCCAGTGTCTGTGACTGGTGGCATCCATCTTGTGATGCCAGGGCTCTGGAAAGAAGTTACCGGTTAGGCCGGTGTGTACATGTCTCTCCCTCTAGAAGGGTGGAATGCTACCCCCGCCGCCAGAACTGGCGGGGGTAGTATTCCAAGATGTTTGACACCAAACACGACATGTTTCCGTGCAGCCATCCCAAAGTTAGCATTTAACGCGAGGTTATAATGCGCTTAAGAGTATATGGTCAGGCTGCACTACAAACAGCATCAGAGAAGGGTCTCTGAACACTGCAGAGGGGCTCTGCTCATGCAGGGACACCCTCCCACATAAGAACCAAGCACTCTGCCTTCAGGATTGATAAGGCCTGCCATAGGAGTGACTTATAGGTTTGTATGTGTGTATGTATGTAGTGGTATAGGTAGCCCATACCACAGTAAGGGGTGCATGCACCACCTTACCCAGGCTGCAGTAGCAGACCTGTGGTGTCAGATTTAGTCTGCTTCCCAGGGGTGGCATAAGACATGCTTCAGCCCCTGGTAGGCCTGTGAAGTACCTATGCCCTTGGCACCTAAGGTACCATATACTAGGGACTCATAAGGCACCACAGTATCCAATCACTAGTGCACCTAGAGTGCACTCCAAGTCGTTTAGAGAGAACAGAGAGGCTGGGGCCCTGATTAGCAGGGACCCAGCCCGACTATAGCCAGAAACCAGTGTAAACATCAGAAAAAAAGTGGGGGCAACATAAGAGGCAGATCCTACTCTCCTACACAACCCCCCCAAACGCAGGGACACTAAACTAACCTTGACCAGTTAAGTCTTCGTGCTCTAAGTGGAAATACCTTGAGAGTCCATCTGCATTGGCATGTTGGGTCCCAGGTCTATGCTCCACTGTATAGTCCATCCCCTGTAGGGAAATGGACCACCTCAAAAGTTTTGGGTTTTCTCCTTTCATTTGTTTAAGCCATAGGAGGGGCTTGTGGTCGGTCTGAACTATGAAGTGAGTGCCAAACAAGTATGGCCTCAGCTTCTTCAGGGCCCACACCACAGCAAAGGCCTCCCTCTCTATAGCTGACCAACGTTTCTCTCTAGGGGTCAGCCTTCTGCTAATGAAAGCTACTGGCTGATCTTGACCTTCATCATTCAGTTGAGACAGTACAGCTCCCACACCCAGCTCAGAAGCATCTGTTTGGACAATGAACTTTTTGGTGTAGTCTGGACTCTGTAAGATGGGGGCAGTGCACATGGCCTGCTTTAGGTCTTCAAATGCCTTCTGACAGCTAGCTGTCCACTGAACCTTTTTTGGCATTTTCTTTGAGGTTAGATCATTCAAGGGGGTCACTATAGATCCATATCCCTTTACAAACCTCCTATAGTACCCAGTCAGGCCTAAGAAGGCTCTCACCTGTGTCTGGGTGGTTGGAGCAACCCATTCCATTATGGTTTGGATTTTGCTCTGTAAAGGCTGAACCTGGCCTCCACCTACAAGGTGGCCCAGGTACACAACCTGACTCTGCCCTATCTGGCACTTAGTGGCCTTGATAGTGAGGCCTGCTTTCTGCAGAGCCTCCAAAACATTCCTGAGGTGGACCAGGTGATCCTGCCAGGAGGAACTAAAGACAGCAATATCATCTAGATAAGCTGAGCAATAAGTTTCCATCCCTGCCAGAACTTTATTCACCAACCTCTGAAAAGTGGCAGGTGCATTTTTCAATCCAAAGGGCATCACCACAAAGTGGTAGTGCCCACCAGGGGTCGAAAATGCTGTTTTGGCTTTTGCATCATCAGCTAACCTGATCTGCCAGTAGCCAGCTGTTAGGTCAAATGTACTTAGATACTTGGCTGAGGCCAAAGTATCAATCAGCTCATCTGCCCTTGGTATGGGATAGGCATCAGTCCTAGTGACTGCATTGAGGCCTCTGTAGTCTACACAAAACCTCATTTCTTTCTTACCACCCTGGGTATGAGGCTTGGGTACTAGGACTACTGGGCTAGCCCAAGGGCTATCTGAAGGCTCAATCACACCTAACTCCAACATTTTCTGGACTTCAGTCCTGATACAGTCCCTGACATGGTCAGGTTGCCTGTAGATTTTACTCTTGACAGGCAGACTGTCCCCAGTGTCCACCTCATGGGTGCACCAGGTAGTCTGACTGGGGGTCAGGCTAAACATATGTCTGTACTGTTGCAGAACCTGTCTGCACTCAGTTTGCTGATGGTCAGTGAGGCTGCTTGCCAAAGCAACACCATCGACTGACCCATCATCAGGGTTCTGGGAGAGAAGGTCAGGGAGAGGGTCACTCTCCTCCTCCTGGTCCTCATCAGTTGCCATGAGCAAGCCCATGTCAGCCCTGTCAACATATGGCTTTAATCTGTTGACATGGAGCACCCTCAGGGGGCTCCTGGGAGTTCCAAGATTCACCAGATAGGTGACTTCTCCCTTTTGTTCAACTATTGTATGGGGGCCACTCCACTTGTCTTGGAGGGCTGCTGGGGCCACAGGCTCCAACACCCACACTTTCTGTCCTGGCTGGTACACAGTCAGCACAGCCTTTGGTCATGCCAAGCTTTTTGTAATTCTTGGCTGGCCTCAAGGTTTTTGGTTGCCTTTTTCATGTATTCAGCCATCCGGGAGCGGAGACCAAGTACATAGTCCATCACATCCTGTTTGGGGGGCTTGAGAGGTAACTCCCAGCCCTCTTTGACCAAACACAATGGACCTCTTACAGGATGCCCAAACAGAAGCTCAAATGGGCTGTAACCAACCCCCTTCTGTGGAACCTCTCTGTAGGCAAACAACAGGCAGGGAAGAAGAAGGTCCCATTTCCGCCTAAGCTTCTCTGGGAGTCCTTTAATCATTCCCTTAAGGGTTTTGTTGAAGCGTTCAACCAAACCATTGCATTGTGGGTGATAGGGGGTAGTGAACTTATAAGTCACACCACACTCCTTCCACATTGCTTTCAAATATCCTGACATGAAGTTAGTACCTCTGTCAGAGATGACCTCCTTTGGGAAACCCACTCTGGAGAAGACTCCAATGAGGGCTCTTGCCACCACAGGGGCTGTGGTGGTCCTCAGAGGAATTGCCTCTGGGTACCTGGTGGCATGATCCACTACCACCAGGATAAATCTGTGCCCAGATGCAGTTTGAGGGTCAAGGGGACCAACAATGTCAATCCCTACCCTTTCAAAGGGTACCCCCACCACAGGTAGTGGTATCAGGGGGCCTTTGTTGTGCCACCTGCCTTGCCACTGGCTTGGCATGTGACACAGGAGCGACAAAACTCCTTTGTGTCCTCTGACATATGTGGCCAATGAAAATGTGGAACAAGCCTGTCCCAGGTCTTGTTTTGGCCCAAGTGACCTGCCAAAGGGATATCATGTGCTAGGGTCAAGAGGAACCCCTAAACTTCTGAGGTATGACCAACCTCCTGGTGGCTCCAGGGGCTGGATCTCTACCTTCAGAATATAGGAGTCCCTCATCCCAATAAACTTTATGGGACCCACTAGCTCTCCCAGCAGCCTCAGCAGCAGCCTGCTGTCTGAGGGGTTCAAGAGAGGGGCAGCACTGTTGCTCCTTACTCAGATCTTCCCTAGAAGGGCCCCCTGCCCCCAAGAACTCAACCTGATCAGGCTCAAGTTCCTCTGGGGCAGTTCCTTCTTCAGGGTCTGCTCCTCCTCCCTGGGGAGGGGAATCTGTGATCTGAGACCGAGGGGAAGGCACTGCCTTAACCCTACTGCTCCTCCTCTTGGGAAGCATCTGGTCCATAATTTCAGGATCCAGAGCTGATTCAGTGTCATGCATTTTGGCTTGTGACCTGGTCACAGCAAATACCTCTGCAGGGATGCCCAACATCTCAGCATGAGTCCATAACTCTACTTCAGACCAGGCTGAAGTTTCTAGATCATTGCCCAATAGACATTCTACAGGGAGGTCTGCACTGACTACAACCTTCTTGAGGCCAGTTACCCCTCCCCAGGAGAAATTCACAACTGCCAGACTATGGTTGGTCCTGACATTGCTTGCATTGGTCACCTGGTACATTTTGCCCAGGATGATCTGTCCAGGGTCCACAAGATCCTCTGCCACCATGGTGACACTAGCACCTGTGTCCCTAAATGCCAAAGCCTGTTTGCCATTTATTACAGGCTGCTGTTTGTATTTGCCCAGATTACTGGGGCTTACTAGGAAGGACATGTCAATGTCTCCATCACAAATCAGCATTGCCTGAGTGGGTACTCTGACTAGGTCAGAGTCCACTTCAGAACCCAGGGTCAACCCTACTACACCCTTCTTCTGAGTACCACCTCCACCAGTAGCTGGACTAGGGGGAACAGTTGCCTTAGGGGCAGGAGTGGTGGTGGTTTGGTCTTTGGACTTGTTACAGTCAGAAGTCCAGTGCCCTTTCTGTTTACAGAATTTGCACCAGGGCTTCTTTTGGCCTTTTCCCTTGTTGGATTGTGACTCCCCACCAGATGCAGATGTTTGGGGCCCTTGTGAAGACTTCTGGTCTGTTGACTTATCCCCACCTTTCTCAGAGCCCTTAGAATCCTGCTTCTTGGTGTCACCCCCTTGGTTCTGGGTTTTCTGCCTCACCCTGGTTCTGACCCACTTGTCTGCCTTCTTTCCCAATTCTTGGGGAGAGGTCAGATCGGAGTCCACCAGGTATTGATGCAACAACTGGTTCTGGCAATTATTAAGGATCTGTTCTCTCATCATTAGATTATACAATCCCTTGAAATCAGTAACCCTACTGCCAACCAGCCAACCCTCCAGAGCCTTGGTTGCACAATCTACAAAGTCAGTCCAGTCCTGAGTCTGTGCCTTCTGGGTGTCTCTGAACTTCAACCTGTACTGCTCAGTGGTTAAGCCAAACCCATCTATCAGTGCACTCTTCAGGACTTCATAGTCATCAGCATCCTCTTCTCTAACAGTGAGGAGCTTGTCTCTACCTTTATCTGAAAAGGAGAGCCACAAGATTGCTGCCCACTGCTTTTGGGGGACCTGTTGTACTCTACAGGCCCTTTCCATAGCAGTTATCCACTTATGGATATCATCCCCACTCTGGTAGGGAGGAACAACCTTGCTCAGGTTCCTATGGTCTGGAATATATTCTCTGCCTCTAGGGACACTGTTGCTGCCACCAGGGGGTTCTAACCCCTCTTTTCTAGAAGCTCTCTGGAGCTCAAAGGCTTCTCTATCTAATGCCAACTGCTTGGTTTTGAGGGCAAATCTTGCTTCCTCATACTGCAGCAGTTTGCACAGTCTTTCAGAGGAGGTCTCTCTTCTTGGAAAGTAGGAGTTCCTCTGCTGGACAAATTCTCTGCCAGAGTGATAGGAGCGGTCAGAGTCCCTAGAAAGGGACCTGTGCCTCTCCTCCACTGTGTCAGTTCTCTTAGGGAGAATTCCTCTGTCCTTTTCAGACCCCTTGGGGCCTGGCCCTACAATCACAGAGTCTTGGTCAACTTGATGTTCATCATCTGACCCAGACACTGTAATTGACCCACCCCCTGATTCAGACCCATTAGCTCCTAGAGCTAATCTAAGATCATCTGCTGTCAGCAGATCTATCAGGTGTAGTGTGGAGGGACTCTGTCCTATCTTCAGGTGCCTCTCAGCACACATGGCTTTCAAGTCAAAGAAAGTCATGTCCTTATACTGAAGCTGGGTGGATCCACTGGGTCCATCCCTTAAGGACATTCTAGTGTTGTGCAGTGTTGTACTACCTACACTAGTTTGTGGCCTACTGATCCTAGCTTGAGCTGTAGAAAGGGTGTGCTATCCCTTGGCACACAGCTCTAAGTTCAGTAGAACTTATTGATACTAAGCTTGACTTTATATGTACCTTGAGTACCTATAGTGGTTTTCAGTTAGTAATTCAAATAGAGATTTTCTGGTAAAACAATAGCAAGCTGGAATCCCACACGCTGCCACCAATGTGAGAAGTTGGCCTGGTATATGCTGTTCACTAATTAAAGTGGACACCTTGCACCAGTCCAATTCGACTCTTATGGTAGGTAGGTTTAAGACAACCTTTATAGAAAGCTATCCTAGTGGTAGCTGTGGAGAGCAGCCTTCAGGCTAAGTCTTGGAGGAATGTAAAGCAGCTTGTTTTACCACACAATCTCTTGAATCACCAAATGAAAAGACACCACACAGGTATATATATCAAATATATATGTATTTATTAATAAACAACTCTCTACTAATCTCTTTATGAGATTAGAAGCCAGGAACATATGTACAAGTCAATGTTTTATCAAAATAAGTTAGCACAAGTAAATATCACAATCTTATCTTGGCTAGACCGTGGTCTAGAGCATTTAGAATCGAGGGACCCCAGAGAACCACCCCAGGTAGTTGTAGGAGACCCACAGGGGACGGACGCGGTGTTCAGACACTGGTGCGAGTCCTGTACGAGTCTATGCGAGAGAACGCGATTGAGTTATCAATGTTACAGGTCCCTGGCGTGTTCGAGGCGAAAACAGCGATCGGTCAGTACGAGTCGAAGGACGCGGATACTGATAGAGCTACAAGGGAGTTGGACGCGATGTGTCTAACACAGACGCGAGCCCTGTACGAGCCAGTGCGATAATCGCACGGGGAAAATAGGTGTTTTAGGGCACTTCTAGGGTAGCTACAAGCAAGCCACTTACAGGGTAAGTAGTTCTAGGGCCCACACCCACAGGAGCACCATAGTGCTGAAGTTACCTCACCCAGGGGAGCTGGGTGCATAGGTGTCCTTTGGTGTCTGGTCGCGGCGTCGTTTTCAATGGGAGCCAGTGAAGACTTGCTGCTTGCGACGACAGAAGAAGTGTCCGTTGGAATCCAAGCCTGGATTCGGAAGGAGGAAGACCTGAAAGCAGAGGGGACAGTGTTCACAGTCACTTGGCAGTGACTCTGGGCAAGGAAGATGAATGCCCACCGTCGTCGACAGCTTCGGGTCATTCATGGGTGTCTTGACTCTTCGACCACGTGGTCCAGACAGCGTCGATGATGATGAGGAGCTGGATTCCGTGTGTCCCACAATGTCTGCAGCTTACTGAGGTGTCGGCGACTCGATTGGAGCCAACAAGCCTTGGTAGCAGCAAGTCTTGTGGTAATGAGGAAAAGTCAATGGTGCAGATCAGCAAGGTCTGGGGGACTTACCCAGCAAGGGTAGGTCAGGGCAGGCCTGGAGCAACCAGGGGAACCCTTTGGTTTTGTTGGAAAGTCTTCTGGGGACCCACAAGCCGGCTGGCAAGGGATCGCAAAGACACCTTGGGAGGATCCACTCAACAGGGGCCCACGGTCACTCAGGATGGTGTAGGCCTCTGAATTCGGGAGAGATCTTTGCTAGAGGCTGGGACCACACGTGGTCCAAAGCACAAGTTCGTAGAACGTCGTGAAGGGGTTGCACTCGACAATAGTGCACTGTACCCTGGGGCTGCAGTTCCTCGTCGCTCGTGGGGTCCACTTGCCTCAGCTTCGCTGGGGACTCACGATGGCCTTGGAGAAGTCAGGAAATCCTCTTCCTGGGCTGCAGGGACTTCGGGCTCCGGCGGGAACAGCATAGTTTTCAACCGTCATTGTAGTTTTTGGTGCCTGCCAAGCAGGGGAGTCACTCCTTGACTCCAAAGGAGATTCTTCAGTCTTCCAAAGGTAGTGAAATGTCGAAGGTCCAGGATTCTTCTTGTAGAGCGTCGTCCAGCGAGATCTGGGTTGCAATGCACAGGTTCCCCCTCTTATCCTAAAAAGAAGGGAGGGACTAGCTCTATGACCCCACCTATGGGAGGGTCAGGGGAGTGGGTGGCTACACCCACTTCCCTTTGTCCAGTTTTGCACCAGAGCAGGGGCAGGTAGCCCCTGAACCGGTTTGAACTGGGGTATGCACAGAGGAGCCTTCTGCTCCCCCAGTGCAGGACTTCAAAGCACTCTAAGAGTGCACCCACCCAGCCCCAATACACTAAAGCCTATCTGGGAGGTGGTCACACCCCCTTGTGACAGGTTATCTATTGTTGGGCTTCCTCCACTGTGAGTTTCGGTCATCAGCAGGAGGGCAGCCCAGTGTCTGTGACTGGTGGCATCCATCTTGTGATGCCAGGGCTCTGGAAAGAAGTTACGGTTAGGCCGGTGTGTACATGTCTCTCCCTCTAGAAGGGTGGAATGCTACCCCCGCCGCCAGAACTGGCGGGGGGTAGTATTCCAAGATGTTTGACACCAAACACGACATGTTTCCGTGCAGCCATCCCAAAGTTAGCATTTAACGCGAGGTTATAATGCGCTTAAGAGTATATGGTCAGGCTGCACTACAAACAGCATCAGAGAAGGGTCTCTGAACGCTGCAGAGGGGCTCTGCTCATGCAGGGACACCCTCCCACATAAGAACCAAGCACTCTGCCTTCAGGATTGATAAGGCCTGCCATAGGAGTGACTTATAGGTTTGTATGTGTGTATGTATGTAGTGGTATAGGTAGCCCATACCACAGTAAGGGGTGCATGCACCACCTTACCCAGGCTGCAGTAGCAGACCTGTGGTGTCAGATTTAGTCTGCTTCCCAGGGGTGGCATAAGACATGCTTCAGCCCCTGGTAGGCCTGTGAAGTACCTATGCCCTTGGCACCTAAGGTACCATATACTAGGGACTCATAAGGCACCACAGTATCCAATCACTAGTGCACCTAGAGTGCACTCCAAGTCGTTTAGAGAGAACAGAGAGGCTGGGGCCCTGATTAGCAGGGACCCAGCCCGACTATAGCCAGAAACCAGTGTAAACATCAGAAAAAAAGTGGGGGCAACATAAGAGGCAGATCCTACTCTCCTACAGGCACCCATACAAATACTCAGGCAACCAATCGATAACCCATATAGACACTCATGTAGCTACTGACCAACCCATGCAGCAGCTTATACAACAGACAGACTGATACAGACATTCACACAGTTTAGTCACTTACCCATGCATTCAGTAAGACACATGTAATCACTCACTTAAACAGTCAGTCACGCACCTACTAAATCCTCCATCCAGACACTTATACACCCACTCATTCTTCAATACACCTTGGCATATATATAATACATATTTAAACTTTAAAGAAACACACAGTCACTGAATGATGTAATCAGTGATGTCATTTGAGATGTCATCAGTGATGTCATCAGTGATGTCACTGACCATGTCATGAATGATGTAATATGTGACGTCATCAGCAGTGCATTGCGGGGGCGAGAGTTATAGTTAGCTGAACTAACTATAACGGCGGAATTTCTATGGTTTTGTACGAGCGAAATGTCCAACTAACTAAAACGTCCCAGAAACCTATGTTTTTTCAGTGAGTATATATATATATATATATATATATATATATATATATATATTCACTGAAAAAACCTAGGTTTCAGGGACGTTATAGTTAAAAAATTTCATTTAAAAAACCTTAGAAATTCACTGAAAAAACCATAGGTTTCAGGGACGTTATAGTTAGAAATTAGCATTTAAAAAACCATAGAAATTCACTGAAAAAAACCATAGGTTTCAGGGACGTTATAGTTAGTTGGACTTTTCACTCGTACAAAACCAGAGAAATTCGAACGTTATAGTTAGTTGAGCTAACTATAACTCGCGCCCGCAATGCACTGCTGATGATGTCACATATTACATCATTCATGACATGGTCAGTGACATCACTGATGACATCACTGATGACATCTCAAATGACATCACTGATGACATCACTGATGACATCAGGCACGTGATAATCTGATGCACCTCCTCACACCCTAATATAACCTTTCATACACCCACTCTAAAATACAGACAACCATTTTTGAAACCATAGACACACCAATACCAGTTACTACGTACCCACTCACTGATTCCTAGGTCTACACACATGTCCACTCATTCACTGATACAGTCACTCATACATGCAATCACTTATCAATACAGCACTATCATTTGCACTCATACACCTATACAGACACTCACACATCGCCACTCATCCATAGAGTTACTCACACACCTAGTCAATCATTGAAAGAATCATTCACTCTCCCATTTACTCACCTATACAGTTATACACACACCACCTCACTAATTCATACAGATACTAACACATACTTACTCTCTTATACAATCACTGATACAAGCACACACTCATCCATACAGCTACCCTCACAATCACTCACTCTCACATATAGTGATATATATACTTCAACACTCACATATACTGTCTTTCACATATGTAGTTACTCACACATGTACCACTGAGACATCTATTCACTCACCAACACACCCATACACACACTCACCCACCCATACAGCCCTTCACATATGCACTCTTGAACCCATACACCCAGTGAATCACCCACTCACACATCTATGCACAGAGTCACACACTCCCCACCCACCCACACAGACACTCAGGCACCCATACAGATACTCAGACAACCAATCAATAACCCATATAGACACTCATGTAGCTACTCACCAACCCATGCAGCCGCTTACACACCAACTGACAAACTGATACAGAGATTCACACAGTTTAGTCACTAACCCATGCATTCAGTAAGACACATTTAATCACTCACTTATACAGTCAGTCACGCACCCACAAAGTCATCCATACAGACACTCATACACCCACTCATTCTTCAATACACCTTGGTATTTATATATATAAAACATATTTAAACTTTACAGAAACACACAGTCACTGGATGATGTCATCAGTGATGTACTTTGAGATGTCATCAATGATGTCATCAGTGATGTCACTGACCATGTCATGAATGATGTAATATGTGACGTCATCAGCAGTGCATTGCGGGGGCGGAAGTTATAGTTAGCTCAACTAACTATAACGTCTGAATTTCTCTGGTTTTGTACGAGTGAAAAGTCGAACTAACTATAACGTCCCTGAAGCCTATGGTTTTTTTCAGTGAATTTCTATGGTTTTTTTAAATGCTAATTTCTAACTATAACGTCCCTGAAACCCGTGTTTTTTCCAGTGAATTACATAAATACATCCATACGTCTGTGCTCAAAAAATGACTGTAGCAGTACTGTGTCATGACTCATAATTCAACCACGATTAAAACTTAGTTCACACTAATCAAGATATTAAACCATTCTAATGCTAAATGTTTCCTATGTTGTTTTTAATTTTTTGTAATGTGAAGCATAGTTTATTCATATGTCTTGTATTCAGAATCATAGCAAGTATTAGGCGTTTTCAGTCACGAGAAAGCAAATGAGACGCTTTGGCGGTTAACAGTTTTCAACCTCTGCCAACGTGTGCACATGTCAAACAGTTAACACGTGTGACGATGCAAATGAGAAGCTTTAGCGGTTAACAGTTTTCCACCTTTTCCCAACACGTGCACATGTCAAACAGTCAAAACGTGAGCACATGTTAACCGAAAAACGTGATATCTACGTGCGTACGCAGCACGTTGCTTTCATAAACTACTTTGTAACCAAAGACTATATAAACCACACCCAGCCCTTTCACAATCGATTAGTTTCGTTTTTGCAAGTCATTTCCCTGTCTCCAGTCAGCGATCCAGCTTCCCTTCTCCAGCGTCGGATTCTTCTTTTCCAACAACAAAAGAGATTACGGACTTGTAAGTTGTTAGATTAAGGGATAGTAGATAGGTATAAAACGTAACTATTTATCCGAATGGTGGAATTAACCATTGTAATAGCTTTTGGTGTTCTAGGAAACAACTAACTAAAAGTATTTCTTCAAAGAATCATATTTAGTTTAAAGTTTTATTACATATGGATATCAAGAGTTATCAAGATTTCAAAACTATAGGTATTTGTATAAAAGATTCTAAAAAGTTCAACGTGTGTTTGATATTCAGTTGTTACATTGTTTGTTTATTTGCATTTATATCTAACGTCAGCAACACCTGTTCACAAATAGACAGAATTCAGGAGACACTTATCTTTTTCTCTCTTCTCGCCCCTTTTGTCCTTCTCCCCTGGGGTGAGATAGTGTGACCGTGTATATTCTACTACTGTCTTTCCATTTCATCTCAGAGGAGTTCGGGGCCTGTCTGCCCTAGCACTGAACATTCCCGAGTCCCAGAGAACACAAACATGAAACCAGTAAGACGCTGGATAACATTTCGTCATTTCTCTCTTCCAGTCCATATTCTTCTTCTCCCCTTAGATGATATAGAGGAGCTGTGTATATTCTACTGCTGCCTTTCTATTTCATCTCTGAGGAGTTGGAGGCCTTTCGGCGCTAGCACTCAACATTCCCGAGTCCCAAACAACAAAAAATTAAAAACAGTAAGATGCTTAATAACATTTAGCAATTTATCTTTTTCTCTCTTCTCGCCCCTATTGTCCTTCTCCCCTGGGGTGATATAGTGCGGCCGTCTATATTTTACTACTGCCTTTCTATTTCACTTCAGATGCGTTGGGGGACTGTCGGCGCCAGGACTCAACATTCCCAAGTCTCAGAGAACAGAAACGTTAAAGATGTTAAACGCTTGATAAAAGTTCGTCATTTATCTTTTTCTGTCTTTTTGTCTGTATTCTCCTTCTCCTATGAGCTATTATAGTGTCACAGTGCATATTCTACTGCTGTGACCCTGTAGCACCTCAAAGGGGTCGGGGGCCTGTCGGCGCCAGGACGAAACAATTTGGAATACAGGTTACTGGCCTTCAAAACTTAGTGGCTAACAGTTTCTGATAGTCACACTCTATTGCCAAATAGTAAACAAAAAAATTAATGTCTACATACATGGGGGCATATTATCAACCCCTATCGCCACCACAAGGTCACTTTTTGTGACGTTGTGGTGGCGATAGGGTCAGGTCCCTATTATTAAGGCAGCGTTAAGCCACTTAACGTGGCTTAAAGCCACGTTAAGTGGCTTAACACTGCCTTGATAATAGTGCCCCTTTCATGCTAAACTTAGCGTGAAATGGGGCGTGCAGTGGGTGTTGCGGTGGCTGTTCCACCGCAACACCCATTGAATTCCACACTGCCACCTATTATCAAGGGTGGCGATAATAGGTGTCAGCGCCGAACTTAAGACCAGGAAAATCCTGGTCTTAAGATGGCGAAAAGAGGAGAAATGCTTTTTTTCTCCTCTTTTTCGCTTTTTCCATGTGTGCTGCCTTGTGCAGCACACATGGAAAAAGCAAAATGCAATGGTTTGTTTATGTACAGGAAGGTGTCCCTTCCTGTACATAAACAAACCTCCCTGCTCGCAGACACCCTTGCACTCTTGTGCAAGGGTGCCTGCGTTGGCACTAAGTTGTAAAACTTCCTTGATAATATGGTGCAGCCTCGCATTTCAGAAGTGGCGGGGAGAGGCATTAAGCCAAGAAGGCTAACACCTCTCTGCGCCACTTCCTTGCTAATATGCCCCATAGTTCCTAACTGAATGCTTTGAGAATCCCTACATTTCCGAGTGATATTTCGTCATGTCTTTTTCTCTCTTCTAATTCCTATTCTTCTTCTCTTCTGAGATGATATAGTGTGACCGTGTATATTCTATTACTATCATTCTATTCCACCTCGGAGGCGTTGGAGGCCCGTCGGCGCCAGGACTGAACATTCCCGAATTCCACAGAACAGAAACTTGAAAACAGTAAGACGCTTGATAACATTTCGACATTTATCTTTTTCTGTCTTTTCGTCCTTATTCTCCTTCTCCCATGAGATAATATATTGTCACTGTGTATATTCTACTACTGTCACCCTATGTTACCTCAAACGGGTTGGGGGTCTGTCGGCGCCAGGACTAAAGAATCTGGAATACACATTAGTGGCCCTTAAGCACTGACGGCTCGCATAGGGCGTGCTGCAGGGCGGTGGGGCACAGTTTCTATGAGTCACAGTTTACTCCCACAATAATTAAAGAAATACTTCTGTTGTACATCACTGAATGGATATGTTGAAAATACTACTTTAAGAAATTCAAAACTGCATAGTCCCTCTATGAATGCTTCAGTGCAAAAGTACTCTCTCCCTCCCTCATTGCATAAATGCATAAGTAATCAATCATTGATTTCATTTGTGTGGTAGTAGTGCCTACTTGATTCTATAACTGCATCGCTTCTGCCTAAGTAACTATATCAATAAAATAATTATACTTTCCTGTTTACAATACTGCACGGAAACCGCCTAAGTAAAATAATGACTTTGACAGTAATTTCTCGGTCATTGTGGGAGCGCATGAGTAGTACCTGAGGGAATCCATCAATGCTTCCGTACTGCCTCAATCATTAATTTAGTGCAAAAATACAAACGAAGGGATTACATAATTCTGTTGCTAATGTCTGATCGATTGATCTCTATATACCACAGCCTCCATGATTGCATAAAACATTACCCAGTTTATACATTTAACTACCATGAAACTACGTTTATTCATGAATTGCATTCTTTGTTTTTGCATTTTGCTGTCAAAATGAAGATAAGTAAGTTTTAGTAACAAACAACCACACTTTGCTTTGTTCAATATTCTTTAGTTTATACACAAATTAAATTAAACGGCAATTCTAACTTTCTGCTCCTATTTTAAACTGTTTTTTTAAACATACTTCATTAGCTGCTGTTAATCCCACGCTCAGTGTGCTTTTATAAATAAATTATCTTATTCCAAATAGCCGCAACTGCTCTGACCTACAAGCAGGCGTCCTGTACAGAGCAACTCTTTCACAACGTGTAACATGTTCAACCACTGTCTTTTCTCCTCCCCCACATGCACTTGAAGATAGTTTGGTCTGGCCTTCCATTCCTACTTTGAAAACATATATTAATCGTGAACACTAACAGAAAACGCTATTGTTTCAACATCAAGCGGGTCTCATTTAACCTCGTGCAACCTTGAAATAACAGGTGGCTAAACCACCAACTGACATTGACTCAGTCTTCTATGGAAATCTCCCACTACATTTTGCACAATTTATACACCAAATATTTAATCAGTCTGAAACTCAAGGCCTACCGCATTTTTCTAAACTTTCCCACTCCTGCCTTGTTATCTATTTTCATTGTAATTCCGGATTTAATTCATTGTAACTTTGCAAGCGCATTTGGCGGGTCCCTTGGCGCTCCTTCCTTGTTTCTGGAAAAGTCGTTCTATAGCTCCTACTACAAATTGGCTGCCCGTCCTCTGCTTCAACCCCATCCTCGGCAAATGGAGCTATACCGTGGACGAATGCTACAACTTTTTAAATGCTTGCCATTGGCGATATTTGGCATCAGATATCACCTGAATTTCCGCTACGTGTACTTCACCTGTGTTCAACCTGTTTTCTATTGTCTACGGTGCCACTATGAATGCGACCTCCAAGTCTGCCTCTCTACTACTTCACATGATCTCCTGGATTATGAACTGTTGCTGCGTCCATTAGTGGCTCATGACCAACTTTGTTCCGAAGACACACGCTTGATGGATGCCTGTAATAATGCAATAAGAGGAAGATGGAGTACATGCGATCATACGGAGAGCCTCTTGCAGCAGACTATCATCGAATATCATGCAAGTTGCCCTGACATGCTCCTGCTTGCAGAAGATTACGATGACCATGTGTGTTCTTTCGACTTGCTAAATTGGATGGCCACCCTCTTTGCGAGGAGAGGTGCAGATGACCTTTTGGAACTGATTGCATATCACTGTGCTTCTGAGTTCTTGAGCTTCAATGAATCTCCATAAGTGCGCATGGTAATCCAATTTGACGAGCTCTTATGTCTACAGTTCAAGAACACTGTTTTTTTTTCTTTTTCTCTTTTCGCTTTTCCTTACTTTTTGGATTTTCAGACATTGACTTTCTTTACGAATTCCCCTTTACAGACTTGATTACGCTCTTTTGATGTTTCCACTCTATTTGCCTGGTTGTTATAGAGCTACTGGATGAAACGGGCGACATGGCAGTTGGGGACTTTACTATCTATATTAAAAGTTATGTAGTCTGCAGACAAACCTCTGACATGTTCTATTTTATAATAACAGTTCGTTTTATCTGAAAGAGAAACGTAACTCAAAATGGTCCTTTCTCTATTCTGTTTTTCTGATAATATCTCCCTTCATTACATATTGATTTACTACTATACTGATTATAATTCTATCATACACTTTCTTTTTTTGTTATGGCACATATACTGCACATTAAAATCTACTTTAAAATAAATTTTTTAAAATGTATCATGTCTGTGTCATATGTTACAAACACATTACTCACAGTTTATTCCTTTCACACCATGTTTTTAACGTCATTTGCCTGCCCCATGTTCACTACCCACCAACTACTAACAATCTTCAGCCTAAGCAAATGCAAACCAGAATCTCTTTTCAAGTTACAGTAGACAGTGTCACCATATTACTATTACAATGCATACATCTCCTGTGCCTTTTCGCTGTGGCAGCGTACTTAAAAGAAACATACACCTACATGTATACCCGTGTTTTATAGCTATCGCATCTTCTAATATATAACTCGTGTGAAAATACATGTTCAAGCATAGACATACCTTAGCAAAATTAAATGTTAACACCAATAGTCAAGCAATGTAAATTGCAGCAATATGTAAGTTGCAACTGTGAAGCATATTTACAAGACCCTATCGCCACCACAACGTCACTTTCACTGACGTTGTGGTGGCGATAGAGGCCTCGCCTTATTAACAAGGCAGCGTTAAGCCACTTAACGTAGCTTAACACTGCCTTGTTAAAAAAGCCCCCTTTCACGCTATGTTATCCGTGAAAGGGGCGTCCAGTGGGTATTTTGAGGGGCATTCTACCTCAACACCCATTAATTTTGATGCTGCATCCTATTAATAAGGGCAGCGTTAATAAAAGGCAACGCCAAAGTTAAGACCAGAAAAACCCTAGTCTTAATTTAGGGAAACGAAGAGAAATGCTTTATTTCTACTCGTTTTTGTTTTTTCAATGTGTACTCCCTAGTGCAACACACATGCAAAAAGCAAAATGGCATGGTTTGATTATGTACAGGAAGGTGTCCCTTCCTGTACATAAACAAACATTTTTTCAAAACGCCATTTTGTAACTTACATCTGTGCTGCATGAAGCAGCACACACGTAAATTACAAACTAGTATTTTAGGTTTGCTTATGTGGTGGAAGGGACACCTTCCTATACATGAACAAGCCTCCCTGCTCGCAGACACCCTTGCACTCTGCTGCAAGGGTGCCAGCGTTAGCGCAAAGTTCTGAAACTTAGCATCATTGCAGTGACAAACGCAAGGCTCCACCATATCCTTGTTAATATAGTGCAGCCTTGCATTTCCCAAGTGGCGGAAAGACACATTAAGCCAAGAACGCTAACGCCTCTCTCCGCCACTTACTTAATAATATGCCCCTGTGTGCGGCTTTTTTATATAGCACAGAAATCGATTATAACTTTCTGTCTGCCCGTCACATACCCCCAGCAGCCCAGTGACAATCAACGCACAAGGGCCAGTGTTACCTTCCTTTTACAAACCACGGGAGAAAAACTGTTAGAGACCGGGAGGAAGAGAGTGGGGGGGGGAAATCAAGGAACGTGTCATTCCCAGTCTCTCGATCTGTCGCCCCTTTGATATACCTAGGTACAGCACGAGCTGCTTGCCTCCAAATACCTTAACGTGTGCTTCACAAGTGTGCACTAACCAATGCACAAAGTGTGGAAACAACATTTCATTTTTTTATCTCACTGAAGTTAATAAAGCATGTCTGTGTTATAGCCCCCCCCCCCAGTATTTTCCCACAAGCTTCAATCTGCAAAAGGACATTTCCTGTACATTACCCCGGCCGATATTACACCCCAATTCATCCCTATACGTTACACACAAGACCATGTAACCATTGCAACATCACAAACGTGGAAAACAAGCTTTTTTTCACAAATTGATAACTGATTACATGATAAACAACATTATGTACTGTGAACTAATGTGGATATTACTTTCGTGAAAAACTATGTTTCTGATTGGTTAATAAAAAATGTTTCAAACGTACACTACATAGGATAAGATCACACGTGCGGAGCGCAACCACACCTACTATTTGCATTTGGAAGGTACTGTTCTAACTTAAAAAAACTAGTCAACTTCTGACCTGCACGTACTGTTGAATGTTCCAGAAACTGTTAGGATGAAATATGGTGAACTTATGACCTGCACGTGGCATTCAATGTTGCAGAAACTCTTGGGATAAAATTTGGTGAACTTGTGACCTGCACCCTTTCGTTAACGTTACCCACTATTCCTTTTCAACAAAGCCAGCATCTCAATTCAATCTCCCTTTGCCCAAAAGCAAATCTGCTTCGCCTCATGAAAGTGAGAGCAAATTTCCTCCTCTCGCTTCCATCAAGCGAAGCAAAAGTTTACTATGACAGAGCCACAACTCTGCATAGATCCCGTCTTGCCATAGCAAACTACAATGTCCATGGCGTAGGCACCACGGCTCATTGTTGAAACCGGCCATCGGACATAACGATACCCAGGGCCATGGAAAGCTCCTCAACAAAAATTGGACGATGCGCCTCCATCCAATCTAAAGCCTGTGAACATCCTACTCCCCGAGGACGGCAATCCGCAACAGACCCCCGCATTTTAATTCATGAATGCCGAAAGAAGTAGTGCCCCCCGGGACAGTGTGGGAAAGCTTCACCCCTCCAAGCTTAAATACGTATACCTCCAAAAACATGCTGCTCCTCGGAGCGGAGAGGCAGGAAAAACGTGAATCCCCCATATCATTATATTTGCTCCAAGGAAATGGCAGTCCACGTGACAGAAGTAAACCCTGCATCATAACTAAACATAGCCCACCCAGAGGCTTAATTAAACGAAGCACTCCACACAGCCCTCCGTTTCTCTTTTTCCCGCAGTCTGGGGAAGCTTCCCCCCTCCACACCCTCCACACTTAAATTTTACGTATACCTCCAAACACGTACTACTCCTCAAAGCGGACAGGGATGGAAGATGCGACCCCCCCCTCGCCCCCATAGCATTATATTTGCTCCAACAAAGTGTCGCTCTCCGTCACAGAAATAAACCCTGCATTGTAACTAAACATTGCTCCCGGGAACTAGCCCACCCGAGGGCTTAATTAAACGAAACACTCCACACCGCGCTCCGTTTTTCTTTTTTCTGCCGTGATTTCCAGGCCCTATGCGAATCCTGCCAAAGACATATAAAAATGTTTCTTTACTTTCCGACGCCCTGTGACACCCCCTGAGCACCCTAGGAAGATCACAGTGTTCCTACCCTACCCTCTTCTACTTTTTATCACCCTTTTCCCCCTACTCGTTTCAACCGACTCACAAAATGGCTGCCAACGCTTCCTAATTTGAAGTGTTGGCAGCCAATCCCAGGCAAGCTCATGCTCGGAACACCTCAGCCAATCAGATCTCACAATTCTCAAATATCGATATCTCTAAATTAATAAATATCTCAAAAACTACTGAACGGATTTACACCATTTAACAAAAGCGTGCTTTCTGAACCAAGAGCTACCTTTTTGCCAAATTTGGTGTAATTCGGTTCAGCAGTTCGGGCTGTAGCTGTGTCTAAAGTTTCCTATGGAAATTAACATGGAGAAAACGTGTTTTGGGACCCCCTTTTTTCTCACCCCCCCTTCACGAATCACCCCCAAACTTTCAAGACAGGAGCTGACCTGAATGAACAATTAGGGGTCGATTCCGATTCGGGCCGGAAAAAGCTCCGACCGACTCGGATCCGGAAAAAATACCGACCGACACGTACCCGTGGCGCACAACACGCCAAGTACGATGCAAGGCGCGAAAAATCCGACCGACACGTACCGAAACCAAGTCACCCGACCGAGCCGCACGGAAAACAGCAATCCGGCCGGAAAAACACGCGAATCCAACCGACTGACACGCACCCGGAACAAATCCGACCGAAACGTACACGCGAACTCCAAACCGCAAAGTACGATGCAAGGCGCGAAAACCACGAGCGAGTCGGACGGAGGACAAGCCGTACGACCGACACGCATACAAAACTGAGCCGAAGCAACACAATACACCGCGACCGACGCGTACGCAGCATAGAAAACTGCACAAACACAGCGTGAACAAAACGGAGAACACCGTACGAGACCAATGCAGGGTCCGACTCGGTCACAAGAATGTTTCCAACATACACAAACAACACAAAGGAAAAATCACCCAAAAAAAGGCCAAACAAGCAATTACCAAGCCAATAAATACTGGGGGGGTGGGGACAGAGAACAAAGACACACCCACAACTCCACCTATATAAAGGACACAAATCACTACCATGAGCCTTTGCAAATGCCATTCCACTGCCAGCACCCAAGAGAAAGCAACCACACACCCACAGCTCATCCCTCACACAAGCCACACACCATCAGCACACCAACAAATACCTACCTCACATACACCCAGCAAAACACACACTCACACACCCTCACCTGCACACCAACACACACATCACCCACCATCACCACCCATCACCATGCCCCCAAGAAGAATCCCAAGTTCCTAGATAGTGAATTGGAAGTCATGGTAGACGAGATCCTCAGGGTGGAGCCACAGCTGTTTGGCACACTGGTCCAACAGACCCCCATGTCGCAGAAAACCAAGATGTGGGAGAGGATCATCAACAGGGTGAACGCCCAATCACCATGTCGGCGCACAAAGACTGACATCCAGAACAGGTGGTATGACGTGCGCAGGAGGGTACGGAAAATGCTGAAGCAAGACTACATCAACAGCCAACACACCGGCAGTGGCCCTCCTGCCAAGCCAATATACCTCAGGCCCTGGGAGGAGAAGGTGCGGGCCATCCTTCCGCCAGTGAGCGTATATGGACTAGAGGACATCCCAGAGCCTGGTGAGTACACAACAAATGTACACAATATACTGCCACAAAACACACACATCACTGTCAAGGGGAGAGTCAAACCATGCACTCATAGCAATTACACAGCAACTAGAACAGAATCATCCCAAAATGTGTATGTCAGTCAGATAAACACAACACATGCCATCAAAAAAGTCACATCCAACTGTGCCAACACATGTACAAACACAACCACAACTACAGCTAGGCAGTGGCACAAATAGAACTAACAAACACATCCACACATGTAGCCACCACAACAACACCAACACACAGTGAAGACCACTCAAAGGAAGGAATTCTGTGTATGCTGGCCAAGTCAGTGTAGCCAATAGCATCATGGGAGTCGCAGTCACACATATTGCCCCCCACAACTGTCCCATCAACACCACCATGAACCATGCGCACATCACAGGGAGTGGAGAAGGACTCACAAGATGGCTGACACTGGCTACTGCTGTGGGGAGCACAAGGCCCTGCTGGCAACTGTGCAACAACCAACAGCAGGACACCACTGACTGACATCCTGAGAGACAACTTACACTCCCTGCAATGCAAGCACGTTCCATGGTGGGATATCTGGCTGGCTGGGTGGGAAGGGGGACTTGCAGCACTGACCATAGTCACAATCACCTCCCCTCACACACCCCCCAACACAAACTCCACAGAACCCACCTGGTAGAATGCAATGCCCCCCATCCTAACACAAGATCCCACAAAGAACCACCACCCTGGGTTATGTTGTGTGAAGCACAGGGACACTCTTGGGACTCTTAGCCAAACAACTGCCAGGCCAACACTCCCAGTCATCCTGTCAGCACAGCCAGCCCACCCCACAGGGAAGCAGAATCAAAAGGAAGGAAGCATGGGCATGCTGGGAAGGGGGTGGAGGCAATAGCATGATGGGAGTCGTAGTCACTGATATTGGTCACCCCCACAACTGTCCCATCAACACCACCCTGAACCATGCTCACATCACAAGGAGTGGAGAAGGACTCACAAGATGGCTGACACTGGCTACTGCTGTGGGGAGCACAAGGCCCTGCTGGCAACTGTGCACCAACAAACAGCAGGACACCACTGACTGACATCCTGAGAGACAACTTACACTCCCTGCAATGCAAGCACGTTCCATGGTGGGATATCTGGCTGGCTGGGTGGGAAGGGGGACTTGCAGCACTGACCATAGTCACAAGCACCTCCCCTCACACACCCCCAACACAAACTCCACAGAACCCACCTGGTAGAATGCAATGCCCCCCATCCTAACACAAGATCCCACAAAGAACCACCACCCTGGGTTATGTTGTGTGAAGCACAGGGACACTCTTGGGACTCTTAGCCAAACAACTGCCAGGACAACACTCCCAGCCATCCTGTCAGCACAGCCAGCCCACCCCACAGGGAAGCAGAGTCAAAAGGAAGGAATCATGGGCATGCTGGGAAGGGGGTGGAGGCAATAGCATGATGGGAGTCGTAGTCACTGATATTGGTCACCCCCACAACTGTCCCATCAACACCACCCTGAACCATGCTCACATCACAGGGAGTGGAGAAGGACTCACAAGATGGCTGACACTGGCTACTGCTGTGGGGAGCACAAGGCCCTGCTGGCAACTGTGCACCAACAAACAGCAGGACACCACTGACTGACATCCTGAGAGACAACTTACACTCCCTGCAATGCAAGCACGTTCCATGGTGGGATATCTGGCTGGCTGGGTGGGAAGGGGGACTTGCAGCACTGACCATAGTCACAAGCACCTCCCCTCACACACCCCCAACACAAACTCCACAGAACCCACCTGGTAGAATCCAATGCCCCCATCCTAACACAAGATCCCACAAAGAACCACCACCCTGGGTTATGTTGTGTGAAGCACAGGGCCACTCTTGGGACTCTTAGCCAAACAACTGCCAGGACAACACTCCCAGCCATCCTGTCAGCACAGCCAGCCCACCCCACAGGGAAGCAGAGTCAAAAGGAAGGAATCATGGGCATGCTGGGAAGGGGGAGGAGGCAATAGCATGATGGGAGTCGTAGTCACAGCTCTACATCCCCCACCACATGGCCCAGCAAGCTCACACTCACGCATGCACATCCCACAGAGAGTGGAAAGGCGCATCAAAGATGTCTGACACTGTTGCTGTGTCGTGGGGAGCACAAGGGCATGCTGGGTACTGCACACCAACCAACAGCAGGACACCACTGTCAGCCATCTTGCCATTGCTCTCACACCCACACACACTGAACTCCACACAAAAGCAAGTAAGTATGGGAATGCTGGGAAGTGGGGTGGAGGCAATAGCATGATGGGAGTCGTAGTCACAGACATAGCTCACCCCCACAACTGTCCCATCAACACCACCCTGAACCATGCTCACATCACAGGGAGTGGAGAAGGACTCACAAGATGGCTGACACTGGCTACTGCTGTGGGGAGCACAAGGCCCTGCTGGCAACTGTGCACCAACAAACAGCAGGACACCACTGACTGACATCCTGAGAGACAACTTACACTCCCTGCAACGCAAGCACGTTCCATGGTGGGACAACTGACTGGCTGGGTGGGTGGGAAGGAGGGCCGGCTGTCAACCAAACACAACCAATGCAGACCATGTTCACACCCCAGAAAATACATAGAAATGCCCAAATAATGCAGGACAATGTGCCACACCAATATCAACCCCTGACTGTGACGACTTAGGACAATGCAATGTACAGGCCCGCACCCAGAGGCACAGTCACAACTGTCATGTGTGTCAACCATTGATGCCTGCAGAAACATGACATACATTGTTTGTGTCTCCCAAAAACAGGTGATGATGGGGACACAGCAGCAGACGCTGAGGAGTCCCAGTCCCAGGCTCAAGAGGATGCCGAGCTCACTGGCGTCGTACAGCCTCTGTCCTCCTCGGACGATGAAGAACAACCTGGCACATCCGGTGCAAGTCAACATGCAGCACCAGCAGGACCACCAGCTGCAGCACCAGCAGGACCACCAGCTGCACCCCTGCACCCACCCCTCCAACGACTGTCACCACGAATACCATCCCTGCCGACATGGACAGAACAAGGAGCAACACCAGCACAGTGACCCTGGACCAACCTGGGGCCATGGACACCACCACCACCACCAACCCCCAAGGTGGACCAGGGTTATCTGTGCGTGCCACTGCACACACTGCACATGTCAGCAGGGGTGGTGGGAGGGGTGGGAGACAGAGGTCGCTGCTTGCAGACGTTGCTGGTGTGCATGATGACCCACAACTGGTATGCATAGCTGATGCGTACCAGTCCAGCACCGGAGACCTCAGCCAGGTAGTGGGGCTCCTCAGAGACATTAAACAGCAGCAGGCTGCCCATCATGCCCGCTTGGACTCCCACATGTCCCACGTGGAGTCACACATGTCCCGTGTGGACTCACACATGTCCCGCGTGGAGTCCAAGTGGGATGCACTGCATGAGATGACGGCGGTGCACAGGGACATTTTACAATGCCTCCGCCAGATGAACAGCAACCAGTCCACACCTCCCTGTGTGCCAACAACATCTGGTGCCGAACAAACTGCAACTGCCACAGGGAGGGAGGAGGACTCTGGCGGAGAGTCCCCTGCACCGCAGCAGCCTGTACTTGAGGGGCCCCCCCCAAGAAGAGGGGTCGTCCGAGGAGGGAAAGTGAGAGGCCGATGGCCAAGCGCAACTCCCAGGAAGCCTGAACCTGTTCTGGATGTTCGCCTTTGTGCACAGACTGTTCACCCTGTTGACGGCAACACTACTCCCACACATTGCATGGGGAGTACAAGTTGGACCAATGTGTCAGACAACTGTGGCCCCGATACTGGGGATCCTGTCTACCCGGACTTTCAATTCACCTAGGAACTTGGGATTGCAAGATTTATGTACAGCACAACCCATCCTATGCACTATTAACACAAATGTATCACAATAAACACACTAATACACCATACTTGCCTCTGTCGTGATTCCAACGTGGGTGCTGTTATGGGGATGATGAACTGCAAAATTACACTGTGTATGCGAACTGCAACAGCAAGGACAACACAGGCATGTGAGTACAGGCAACGTGACACACATGAGGGAGACACACCACCAGGGCTACACAACACATACACACCTAGGCCATCTGACTCATTGCCTACACTGATGTTGCCAGGGAAGACAGTGCAATGCACAGACACCACACCCATTCCCAGTTGTAGTCAAGTAGCCCACAGGTGCAGTAAGCAAATGGCAGTCAAATGTGTGACCACAGACAATGCACATCACAAAGTGAAGCACAGGTTTATTACACAGTTGCAACATGCCGTAACCACTACAGATGCAAGGTAACCCCACCTGGCAGCGGGCACACAGTCAACAACTGTAGACGGAAGGAAGTCCATGGGTGTGGCGCACATCACCTGTAGGGACACAACAGCTACCAGCCTGGATGTGCAATCACGTCGTCGGTGGACACAGTTGACCAAACGAATCTGAAAGTACCCTGCGAAGGACAGAAATGACACACAGTCAAAAGCAATGGAGTACAGGACAGAACAGCAAAACTCATGCACAATACATGTTACAAGATACCCACCCAGAACCAAGTTAGCATGTCAACACTGTTGGGGAGTACAGCCCACCTGTCACCACACATCGCAACACACATCCAGTCAAGTAGCCCATGGACACACTCCAACAGCACCAGAGCACCACCCACACATCATGCCAACTCACATCATTGACATGACACCTCAGGATACTCACATTCAGCTAAAGAAGTTGGTGATGAGCTGTGTGCGGACATCACCATCACCATCATCATCATCATCGTCACTGGCATCGTGGTCCAGGCCAGGATCCTCCACAGGTGGCGGATGTTGGTCATTGTCATCCTGGATGAGAGGCAACTCCTTCCGCACTGCCAGGTTGTGGAGCATGCAGCAGACGATGATAATCTTGCACACTTTCGCAGGGGCATATGGGAGGGACCCTCCGGTCTTGTCCAGGCAGCGGAAGCGGCTCTTCAGGAGACCAAAGGTCCGCTCAATCACTCTCCTGGTCCGACCATGTGCCTCATTGTAGCGCATCTGGGCAGGTGTCACAGGGTTCCTGAGGGGTGTCAGCAACCACGGCATGTTGGGGTATCCCGAGTCACCTACGGACAGACAAGTGCACATTAGCTGACTTGGAAAAGTGGGCAGAATACTACAGATCAGATCACACACAATGGCACAAAGTCAGTACACACCGACAAGCCAGGCACGCTGGTTCTGCATCTGTGCCATCATCCTGGGGATGCGACTACTCCTCATCACAAAGGCATCGTGTGCTGAACCAGGGAAACGGGCACACACGTGTGTGATGGTCATGTCTGCAAGACACACCACCAGTGCATTGACCGAGTGGTAGTGCTTGCGGTTCCTGTAGGCCTGCTCCTGGGCCTGTGGTGGTACCAAAGCCACATGTGTCCCATCAATGGAGCCAATTACATGCGGCATCCTCCCCAGGGCATAAAAGTCACTCTTCACGTCAGTGAGTCGTCGCAGTCTAGGGAAATAGATGTACCGGTTCAGGAAGAGCAACATTGCCGCCAAAACATCGCGGAGCACACGGCTGAACATGGTCTGTGACATCCCACCAGCAGTCGCCACAGTATGTTGGAAGGTACCAGTGGCAAAGAAGTGTAGGGCTGCCATCACCTTCACCTTGGGGGTCAGCGCTGTAGGATACGGCCGGCCAGGCTGCAAATGTGGGGACAACTGCACTGCCAAATCCTCAATCAGCTGCCTGGTGAAGCGGTACCGTCGGATGCTGTCCCGTTCCACCATCGTTGCCAGGTCTGGGAATGGCCGATGGACAGCAGGAGCCCTGCAGTGCAGAGGAGAAGTAAGCAAGATTGTCAGTCACCCCACATATGCGGCATTGAACACACTCAAGATCCCAACATACATCATTATGAGGCACAACTACATGAAGTGTGCAGTACCGGAAGGACATGTATGGTACATACATGGCCAACATCTGTCAACACGGTCCAACAGGTGGCATCAATTAGTCCCAGGTTGGCCCATTGGATATCATGAGGCCGTGTCACAGTTCCCATCTCCTGCTGCCGTGTCACAATAACCCCCCACAGTGACATGTGAGGACAGATGTGCCCCAGGCACCACAGCTCAACGACAGGTACATTCCCAGGGACCCTGTAATGCCACATGGACACTGGCATTACATGGAGTATCATGTATACACCACAGCAAAACAACCATGACCCCCACAGGTAGTGGCCCCACTTGCCACGGCAGGACAGACATGGACGTCTGTGACACACACGCACAACATCAGAGTCCATGCACACACAACGTGGATGTGGAGACTGTCTCCCATTGTGCACATGAAATCAGAGACATTGTAAACACTACATGCACAAAGACTGTGGAGGACCATCACTATTGTGCCACTGGGACACCCTGGCTCAAACATACCGTCCCACATGGGACTCACGGGGTATGTGACATGACATACACATACACCACTGTGAAATGTGACCATGGCACATGCACAGATATGAACAGTTGCACATCACAGTGGTCACGTACACGTAACACCCAGGATCCTGTCCCCATGAACACGTGCACAGCCTGGGGGTGGCTGCCCACAGGTGACACCCACAGGACAACATGTACACCAACATACACACAATAGGAAATGCATCCTTACATGCCTTATGATAAGGTTTGGACAGGCTGTCGTGATGTAGGTGTGCCCCTCACTCCCTGGGAGCTATCTGTGGCTGGCATATGTCCATCTGAGACAGGCATGCTGACATATGCCAGTCACATGTACAGTGAGGCGTTGTACCGCAATGGACCGATCGGTGCCTCCGGCCGGCCCATTGCATTCAATGTGTGCGGGTACGCGTTGTACCCCTGTGCGCGTTGAACTGCAATGGACCGATCGGTGCCTCCGGCCGGCCCATTGCATTCAATGTGTGCGGGTACGTGTTGTACCCCTGTGCGCGTTGTACCGCAATGGACCGATCGGTGCCTCCGGCCGGCCCATTGCATTCAATGTGTGCGGGTACGCGTTGTACCCCTGTGCGCGTTGTACCGCAATGGACCGATCGGTGCCTCCGGCCGGCCCATTGCATTCAATGTGTGCGGGTACGCGTTGTACCCCTGTGCGCGTTGTACCGCAATGGACCGATCGGTGCGCACCCATTGACAATGGGCTTGCCTGGCAACGGACGCGTTTTCGAATTTCGAACGAGTCGGTTGCTGTAAATTCAGTTGGTCACCCACAACAATGTTGCAAAATCATGTATGTCATGAAGTTGAGGATTTGAAGGATGCTGTGGGCGTGTTTTGGTGCTGCTATTCCATGGATTGGCCAGATTCAGAAGATGCAAACGACTTGGACCTATCACTTTGGACACAAGGGACAGTATCTGCCTCTCCAGCACATATATATTGCTGGCTGTTCCCCTGAGAGCTCACTTGCCTGCACTACATGCTCCAGGACGACATCTGCCACTGCACTGCTGCTGTCTCTGCCCCTCTGGACCCTGCAATGGCACGTACTGTGGAGAGAGCCCCAGCCTTCAGCCTTGAAGAGAACCAGGCCCTGCTGGACAGCCTACTTCCACAGTACAGCAAGCTGTATGGGACACCAGGGGAGCAGGTGAGTGTTCTGTGCACTGCCTTTCTGAATGTGCATTTTGTGTGACTGGCAAGGCTGAGAGTCTGCACGCCACTGGCTAGCAGGCTCACTGAGTAGTTGTCACCCCCATAGTGTGTAGTGACTTGCACTGGACAGGTATGGTGCAGTGACAGTGCATTTGAACATGGTTTTACTTCCCATGCAATGATACCATGTAGTGACGTCTGGCAAACTGTCCATGGTCAGCTTTGCACTGCCTGTGTACATCATGTGCCCCTGTGATTGAGACATGTATATGCAACTGTGTCATGCACGGATATGTTGCATGTGTGGTAATGGTCTTTTCACTTTGTCATCCTGACAGGTTAATGCCCATCGGAAGCAGGAAATCTGGAAGGACATCGTCCGGGCTGTCCGGTCCGTGGGGGTCTACAAGCGCCGGATCCGCAACTGCCAGAAGAGGTGGCAGGACCTTCGGGGCTGGACCCGGAGGATTGCACGGGTCCAGCTGAAGCTGTCGCCTCCTCGCAGGAGGGGCGGAACACGGACCCTGACCCCCCACATGCTCCAGATCCTGGCGGTGGTGTTTCCAGACCTGGATGGGCAGCTGAAGGCCAGACAGCAGCAAGGAGGGGGTGAGTCAAAGACTGCACTGTGAACTCTGTATTACATGCTTTGTGCCCTCCTCTGGCCTGGTTCAACTGCCACAGTGCAGCAGTCATGTTGTCCAGGAGCCATGTCCCTCTATTGTGCACTGCCCACTGCTCATCTGATACCCAGGTGTGGCCCTTACATTCAGGGAATTGTGTCACTTGGGACTGTGTCCTTGCAGTTTGCTTCACTAAAGGTGGGGGACAGCATCTGTTTCCCTAACTCTGTTGTGGGCATCATGGGTGGGTCCATTGTTCACACAACGCCTGGGTTTGGACATGTGATCTGCGTGTTGCTTTGATATGCGGTCCACTTGCTGAGCTGAGCCACCACATGTGCCTGGGGTATGTGGCACACGCCCATGCAGCGGGTGGGAACAATGTTTGGGCCCCAGGAGTGTGCAGATTACGTGTGTCACACATACATAGCCAGCTATCCACTGTCCAGGGCACATCCCTCATTCATGTGGAGCAGGACAGTCATGCCTACTCCAGGCCATGCAATGCACTCTGTACTCCCACTCCCGTGTATCAGCTGACACATTGTGCACAGTGATTTGACCCCTCCGGTGTCTGCCTCTGTGTCAGTGTGCTGTGGATTAGTTGCCAGGACTGCTGGGGTGTTTCTTGGTAGGGGCTCAGCATGCCCCTGGAGATGTGACCATAGGAGACGATACTTGTGTGTCACATAGGTGTTTGATCAGCTGCCCGTGCAGACTGGGGTATGCGAATGTGATGTTCAGGCAGCTGTTCCCCATTCACAGCAAATTGTGAGGGGCTCAGGTTCAGAGGGTAGTGTCACAGGTCTCCCATATGTCCAATAGGTGTGACCTGGACAGATGAGGGTTGAGATGATGTGTTGTGTGGGGGATGTACATGTGCACTTGTGCAGCTCCAGGACTTGCATTCCCCATGACCTACTATTGTGACACAGTGCATAGTGTTGTTGTCTGGCTGCCAAGTCATACATCACTGAGACAGTGATGTATGACTTAGCAGTCATGCCTCTGCCATGGCATGTGTCAACTTATTTGTGGTCCTGCAGGGGAGTGACATGTGCTACATGCACACCATAGTGGCGCTGGCTATCAGGACATGGGTGCATCATGGTGTCTGTCGCTGGTATGCATCACATGCATTTCCTATTTGACTCTGGGCATCCCTTTCATCCGGAAACCTGTACTGACTCAGTGGCAAGAGCTGTGATGTGTCCACACCGTGTCCTCTGCACTGTCCAACTACTGTGTACTTGGTGCATGTGTCCACACTGGGGTGTTGCAATCCAACAGACACCAGACAGATGGGTGCAAGGCCATGTGGGATGTGAGTGCCATGCTTGGCATCAGACTGACAATTGGCTTCTCCTGTTCAGTTAGGGCACTTTTAGCAATGTACAACTAATGATGCCAGGGCTTGCTCTGTGATGTGCTGTGCTCACAGTGGTGTGTGCGTTTGGTGCAGGTGACTGATGTCTGTCTGTTTCCCCATTGTTTGCAGATACATCCACGGCCACGGAAGGGGACAGCTCCACGGACCAGGAGGAGCCAGAGAGCCAGACTGGGTCAGCAGCCGAGGAGTGGTCGGAGGGACCCAGTGGCACGGAGGGCGAGGGGAGCCACACCGAGGAGTCCTCAGCACCATCCACCTCAGCTGAGGACCAGAGCAACTCGGAGGATGACTCCCTTGTGGAGGCGGGTGTCAGCAGCCACCACACCCCAGCTAGTGTTGCTGTCCCCGCCACCACCAGCACCACCACCGCCCTCCCATCGGCTCCCATTCCCAAGGTCCGTGGAGGCTCCCATGTTCGGGAGCGTGTCTCCTTTGGCCCAGGCACCGCACCCCCTGCCCCTGTGTCCCCTGCTGCCCTGAGTGAGGAGTCTGTGTACCTCCTTCGCCAGCTCCATGTAGGGCAGACAGCCATGCTGAGTGTCCTCCATGCGCACACCGCACTGTTGACTCAGCTGGTGTCGTTCATGGAGGGCATCTCATCGGGCATGTCTGACCTACAGAGGGGCAACAGGTCCATGGACTCCTCCCTGACGGCAGCAGTGTCCCTCCTCAGACAGTCCCTCACCCCTCCTGCCTCTGCTCCATCCACACTCCCCAGCACCTTGCCCGTCCCAAGCACACACACACCGGCACAGGCACACACCAGCACACACACATCCAGCACACAGACACACACGCCACAAACTAAACGCACACGCACGCACAGTCAGGGGACTGAAACCAGACTCACAGGGGATGGGGCCCTGGTACACACACACGCATCCACGGGCACTGCACAGTCCTCAGATGCCTCTCCCTCCAAAGCACCCTCCCTTGCCTCACCTGCAACCCCAAAGACCCAGCGCCTCTTCCTCAGTGACCTCGGCCTCTTCCCCTCCGATGCAGCTGCCCCAGCATCCAGGGGGAAGAGGAAGCCCCCCACACGGAGCAGAGTGCCCCTCGCCCCCGGACACCCTCCCCCAGGCGCAGACAGACTGAGGCCCCCACCCGCAAGTCCCCCCGGAGTGCTAAGAGCAAGACCCCGCCGCCGCCCTGCAGCTCAAGCACCAGGTCTCCTTCCTCCATCCCTCAGGCCCCCACTCCACAGGTGCCCCCACCACACCCTGCCCCAGGTTCCCCCACCCACAGATATACCATCCCCAAGAGGCTCCGGCCTTCTCCCCCTGCCACTTGCTCTCCCGGCACCACACCCCCCGCTGCGCTTGTCTGTGCCACTGATGTGGTGAGGGTGTCCTCCCCCTCTGTCCAGCCCTCCTTGCCTGTTCCCCATTCTCCTCCCCTGGTGGTAGGCACTGCAGTGGAGTCCACTACCACCCTGTCTGACTTGGGCACTGCAGTGGCGGACCTGTCCACTACATCTGCAGGGTCCACTGCAGTCGTGCCGGCACCCACAACATCTGAGCCATGCCCCCAGTTGTGCCGGCACACACCATGTCAGACACCTCCACTGCAGTTGTCAGTGGCTCTTCAGCACCCACAACCCCTTCCCTGCTTCCTCCTGGTGAGCCCTGATCCTGTCCCTGCGGTGCCTGGCCTACCCCCCGGTTGCCCCTCCTAGTGGATTGTCCCTGGTTTTGTGCAGGCATGTGTAGGGTGGCATCTGCCACTGTCACCCACTTGTGACTTTGTTGATGGACTGGCCATTGGCCTTTGTTTATGTTCTACCGGACTTCTACTTTTAATGCCACATATGCTGAATAAAGCAACTTTCTGTTCTCTAGTGCTTTTGCTTCTGATGTACATGATGTTGATGATGCTAAAAATGCCCTTGCTGCAGTGATGGTGATATTTGGTCTCATGATAATGAAGTGTTACTGTGTAGGAAGCCATGTGGTCCAGGGGGAATGTGTCCTATCCTGTGGTGTATCCATGTCATCCATAGCAGCATCTGAGGGTGTCATGTGTTCAGTATTTGGCAATGAGATTTCCTACTTAGATTGGCAACTTCACATCTGTGGCTTCCACCCCTGCACATCTGTTGTGCCTGCCATTGTTCTATTCGTCTACTTCCCTGACCGTGTGGCCATCTCCAGTGAACATGCAGGTTTGGGCATCAATGGGGAAGGACTCATCTGTGTTGTCAGTGCAACATTGCTATACAAGTGTGTTGGATCTGTGCTGATGATTCCGTTGGCACTTCCATGACCAGGCTGATGGGACGGGAGCCCTCATTTGGTGCTAATTGTTCATTGTGTGTCCCATTGCTGCCATGGTATGGTATCTGTTCGCCTCACATCTGCAGTCTCCACAGGGTATCTGCATGTGTGTGCCCATTGGTGCAAATATGTGGGTCTGCATTCGGATGGTCACTTCTGTCATTGTGTCATTGATGATTGTTGACGGTGTCAGCCCCCATGGGTGTTGTTTGTCTGCACATGGCCAAAGTTATGTCTTATTTGCACTGCAGGATTTGGCTCCCCCAATTTATGTTGCAATGGGACACATACACTACTTTGCCACTGATGTGTTTGTTGTTCTGTGACCAGGAATCATCCATGCAGTTTGGCAGTTGCACCTCTTACTTTGTCAACACTTACCTTTTGGTCACTGTGATGATGGGGGTTTGGACCCCATTGCCACAATGTTCAAAATGTGCTGCAGCTATGGACCCCACACTTGCCTTTTGGTCACTGTGATGATGGGTGTTTGGACCCCATTGCCACAATGTTCAAGATGTGCTGCAGCTATGGACCCCACACTTGCCTTTTGGTCACTGTGATGATGGGGGTTTGGACCCCATTGCCACAATGTTCAAGATGTGCTGCAGCTATGGACCCCACACTTGCCTTTTGGTCACTGTGATGATGGGGGTTTGGACCCCATTGCCACAATGTTCAAAATGTGCTGCAGCTATGGACCCCACACTTGCCTTTTGGTCACTGTGATGATGGGGGTTTGGACCCCATTGCCACAATGTTCAAAATGTGCTGCAGCTATGGACCCCAACCTTGCCTTTTGGTCACTGTGAGGATGGGGGTTTGGACCCCATTGCCACAATGTTCAAAATGTGCTGCAGCTATGGACCCCACACTTACCTTTTGGTCACTGTGATGATGGGTGTTTGGACCCCATTGCCACAATGGTCATGGCCTGCTTGCATTGTGTGTGCCACACACATATTTGTGTGGCACATGTGCTAGGGGGTCACATTGTATGTTAGAAGTCATGTTCAGTGTTGTAGGCATTTGACACAGTCTACACACGCTTGTCATGGTGTTGGGGGATGTCTTCTTCTTGCATTCCCTAGGTTGTGGTGTGATGGTTGTGTCATGCATTGTCCATCCTATGGGTGGGGGTGGTAGTGGTGGTAGACATCCTGCCCCCCCTGGGTGAGGGTGGTAGTAGTGGTAGGCATCCTGCCCCCCCTGGCTAAGGGTGGTAGTAGTGGTAGGCATCCTGCCCCCCCTGGGTGAGGGTGGTAGTAGTGGTAGGCATCCTGCCCCCCCTGGCTAAGGGTGGTGGTAGTGGTAGGCATCCTGCCCTCCCTGGGTGAGGGTGGTAGTAGTGGTAGGCATCCTGCCCCCCTGGGTGAGGGTGGTAGTAGTGGTAGGCATCCTGCCCCCTGGGTGAGGGTGGTAGTAGTGGTAGGCATCCTGCCCCCCTGGCTAAGGGTGGTAGTAGTGGTAGGCATCCTGCCCCCCTGGGTGAGGGTGGTAGTAGTGGTAGGCATCCTGCCCCCCTGGGTGAGGGTGGTAGTAGTGGTAGGCATCCTGCCCCCCTGGGTGAGGGTGGTAGTAGTGGTAGGCATCCTGCCCCCCTGGCTGAGGGTGGTAGTAGTTGTAGGCATCCAGCCCCCCTGGGTGAGGGTGGTAGTAGTGGTAGGCATCCTTCCCCCCTGGGTGAGGGTGGTAGTAGTGGTAGGCATCCTGCCCCCCTGGGTGAGGGTGGTAGTAGTGGTAGGCATCCTGCCCCCCTGGGTGAGGGTGGTAGTAGTGGTAGGCATCCTGCCCCCCTGGCTCAGGGTGGTAGTAGTGGTAGGCATCCTGCCCCCCTGGGTGAGGGTGGTAGTAGTGGTAGGCATCCTGCCCCCCTGGCTGAGGGTGGTAGTAGTGGTAGGCATCCTGCCCCCCTGGCTGAGGGTGGTACTAGTGGTAGGCATCCTGCCCCCCTGGGTAGGGGTGGTGGTGCGCATTCAGGCCCCTGTGTGCATATGTGGCATTGGTGATGGGCATCCCGCCCCTATGGTGCTGCTGTTGCTGGTGTAAGTATATTCTGCATCCCTGTGTGTGTGTGTGATGTGTCGTGTACGTGTTGTATGTGTTTTGTGGTTGGTGTCTGGCTTACCTTCTGCGCCGTACGCGTCCCTGCCTGTTCCGGTAGTATATGTAGAATATTGGTATGATCGGGACGAAGGGATTCATGGTTGGTTCGTGTCGTTCGTCCTTCTCGTTGCTTCGCGTCGTCCTCGTCGCTTCGCCTCGTCCTCGTCACTTCGCCTCGTCCTCGTCGCTGGCGTGTTCGTCTCGGAGCCGTGGATCGTGTTGTGGCGCGAATCGGAGCTTATGTGCGCCTCTCCCGGATGCTTTGACGTGCCGTGCGTAGCGACGGGTTCGGCGCGTACGGAAAGCGCATCGTACTTGTCCGGCCGGACGGGGCTGCATTTTCCCTTCCGTGCGACTCGATTCGGCGTTTCCGGATTCGCCTCGGTCGGAGAACAGGACCTGGTTTGGGTGAGTAGGGCTCGGCCGGATTCTTTGCTGTTGTGCGCATCGTACTTGCTCGTTCGGTGTGCTGTACGGATCGGTCGGGAAACAGGCTCTCGCATGGCTTTTTTCCCGACCGAATGGTATTGGGTGCGCCTCCGACCGAGATAGGAATCGGCCCCTTAGTTTTGAAAATTTCGGGAAAATTCGTCAAACGGCGCCAAAGTTTTTGGCAAAGCAAAAAACGCTTTTCCTATGGAAACTAGGGGGCTCAGTACGATGGCGTAACGATCGCCACCGCCGGGCCGGTGGTGGCGACCGTTACGCCATCGTAACGTGAAATTCCCCTGCCATATTATGATGGCGGTGGGTATCGCGGCAGACGCAAAGTCCTTCCGCCGCTTTTCCGCCGGTCGGCAATTGTTACGAATGCCGGCCGTGCGGAGCTGGGCTACTAACATGGTGGCGGTACCTAGCAGGCACCGCCAGCAATATTAGGAAGTGGGTGGTTGCAAGGCCTTTCCATGGCGGCAATGCCGCCATGGAAAGGCTGGCGGGGATTGGTTTTAGGGGCCCGTTGCGGCCCCCCTGGGAGGGAGAGGGGGTGCACTTGGGGGGTACCCATGGTACCCCCCTGCAGTTCCCTGCAGCAAGTGGCAGGCACTGCGTGGTGCCTGCCACGTGGTGCACGGAATGCTGTGCATGCCCTTTTACCATTGCGGACGGTTCTGCAGCCAGCAGCACCGTCCGCAATGGTAAAGGCCAGGATGCACCCGCCAGTATGGCGGGCGCATCCTAATTGGGCCGGTGGGACCGCCGCACTTCTGGCGGTTGGTCCCATCGCCGTTATGATGGCAGGTGGACTGATGTCCGCCCGCCATCATAATGAGCCCCTAGGTTCTAACTATAACTACCTACTGGTGACCGCCAGTAGGTAATATATAAACAGTAAAACATTTCTTTCATGTTTTCCCCAGTAGGCAGTGCTTAGCGCCAGGACACCCCAGGGTAACCGTGCGCTCTATAAGTGCGATTAACATAACATAACATGCACACACATATATATATATATATATTTACATACACACATACATATACACACATACACATATCTCTCTCTACATATGTATATATATATATATATATATATATATATATATATATATATATATATATATATATATATATATATATGTATATATATATATATATCCACTGGAAAAAATGAAGGCTACAGGGACGGTTCACTGACACAACATTGATGTAAAAAATATTGATGTAAAAAATATCGAGTAAAAAATATAGACAACAAAAATATCGACTCCTATACTTAAACAGGTAAGTACAAAAATATAGAATCAAAAATATTGATGTAAAAAATATAGACGTAAAAAATATTGTTTAAATATATATGAAATAAAATAATGTATATTAAATATGTTAAATATTAATATACATTTTAACAAAATAAATTGAATTTAATATATATTTTTACAACATATTATAAATAGACTTAATTAAAAAATAAACACAAAGACATAATAATTTATACATATATTACTTTAAAAAAAGTATTAAACTATTATCTTTAATTTATTTTAAAACTTTAAAATTATATGAAAATAATATATATATATATATATATATATATAAATAATTAAAAATATAAAAAGAAACATTCTAAAATAAATTAAAACATTAAACTATGAAAAAATATTTAAACTTAAATTGCCCAATAGAATAAGTGCAACAGTAGGGAAATTGTTGGATAGCGGAGGGGTAAAAATTACTATTCCCACTCCAAACAGTGCAACAGTAGGGAAAGTGTTGGATAGCGGAGGGGTAAAAATTACTATTCCCAATCCAGTGAGAGCAACAGTAGGGAGAGTGATGCATAGCGGAGAAGAAAAAAATTACTATTACCACTCCAGTGAGTGCAACAGTAGGGAAAGTGTTGGATAGCGGAGGGGTAAAAATTACTATTCCCACTCCGGTATGAGCAACAGTAGGGAAAGTGTTCGATAGCGGAGGGGTAAAACTTACTATTCCCACTCCACTGAGTGCAATAGTGGGATAAGTGTAGGATAGCGGAGAGGTAAAAATTACTTTTCCTACTCCAGTGAGTGCAACAATACGGAAAGTGCTGGATAGCGGAGGGTAAAAATTACTATTCAAACTCCAGTGATTGCAACAGTAGGAAAAGTGTTGGATAGCGAAGGGGTAAGATTTACTATTCCCACTCCAGTGAGAGCAACAGTAGGGAAAGTCTTAGATAGCAGAGGGGCAAAAATTACTATTCCCACTCCAAAGAGTGCAACAGTAGGGAAAATGTTGGACAGCGGAGGGGTAAAAATTAGTATTCCCACTCCAGTGAGTGCAACAGTAGGATAAGTGTTGGACAGCGGAGGGGTGAAAATTACTATTCCCACTCCAGTGAGTGCAACAGTAGGGAAAGTGCAGGAAAGTGGAGACATAAAAATTACTATACCCACTCCTGTGAGTGCAACAGTAAGATAAGTGTTGGATAGCGGAGGGGTAAACAAATGTATTCCCACTCCAGTGAGTGTAACAGTAGGGAAAGTGCTGGATAGCGGAGGGGTAAAAATTACTATTCCCATTCCAGAAAGTGAAACAGTAGGGAAAGTGTTGGATAGCAGAGAGGTAGAAATTACTATTCCAACTCCATTGAGTGCAACAGTAGGGAAAGTGCAGGATAGCGGAGAGATAAAAATTACTATACCCACTCCAGAGAGTGAAATAGTAGGGAAAGTGTTAGTTGCAGAGAGGTAAAAATTACTATTCCTACTCCAGTGAGTGAAATAGTAGGGAAAGTGTTGGATAGCAGAGAGGTAAAAATTACTATTCCTACTCCAGTGAGTGCAACAGTAGGGAAAGTACAGGATAGCGGAGAGATAAAAATTATTGTTCCCACTCCAGTGAGTGCAACAGTAGGGAAAGTGCTGGATAGCGGAGGGGTAAAAGTTAGTATTCCCACTCCACTGAATGCAACAGTAGGATAAGTGTTGGATAACAGAGGGGTAAAAAAAATTATTCCCACTCCAGTGAGTGCAACAGTAGGGAAAGTGTTGGATAGCGGAGGGGTAAAAATTACTATTCCCACTCCAGTGAGTGCAACAGTAGGGGAAAGAGCTGGATAGCAGAGGGGTAAAAATTACTATTCCTTCTCCAGTAAGAGCAACAGTAGGGAAAGTGTTGGATAGCAGAGAGGTAAACATTTCTATTCCAACTCCACTGAGTGCAACAGTAGGGAAAGTGCAGGATAGCGGAGGGATAAAAAAAATGTATTCCCACTCCAGTAGGTGCAACATTAGGGAAAGTGTTGGATAGCGGAGGGGTACAAATTACTATTCCCACTCCAGAGAGTGAAACAGTAGGGAAAGTGTTGGATAGCAGAGAGGAAAAAATTACTATTCCAACTCCAGTGAGTGCAACAGTAGGGAATGTGCAGGATAGCAGAGAGATAAAAATTACTGTTCCCACTCCAGTGAGTGCAACAGTAGGGAAAGTGCTGGATAGCGGAGTGGTTAAAATTAATATTCCAACTCCAGTGAGTGTAACAGTAGGGAAAGTGCTGGATAATGGAGGGGTAAAAATTACTATTCCCATTCCAGTAAATGCAACATTAGGGAAAAAACTGCTATTCACACTCAAACACTTAGAAAAAATATATATATATATATTACAAATTTTAAAAAACATAATAAAAATTAATAAACAAAATTTAAAAAAATATATCAAACATATAAAAAGAACACATAGGGGCCGATTCCGATTCGGGCCAGAAAACGTACCGACCGACTCGGTACGGGAATTTAGTCCGACCGACTCGGACCGGCGCCGCACGACCCGGGTAGTACGATGAAATGAATGTGAAATCCGACAGACTCGGACGGAATAAAAAACGACCGACCGAGCCGGACGGAAACAAGCCATCCGGCCGGGAAATCACGCGAAACGAACCGACCGACACGCACTCGGATTGAACCCGAACGAAACGTACCCGCGAACTCCGACCCGCGTAGTACGATGCTGTGCGTGCAAAACACGACCGACTCGCCCGGAGCACAAGCCGTACGACCGACACGCATACAAAACCCAGCCGAAGCAACCCAATACTACGCGACCGACTCGTACGCCGCATATGAAACCTAGCTGACACACAGCGGGAACGAGTCGGACAAGATCGCACCAGACAACTGCAGCGTCCTACTCGGACACAAGAACGACTCGTACATGCACCAAAAACACCAAGGAAAATTAGAAAAAAAAGGGCCAAACAAGCAACCACTAAGCCAATAAATACAGGGAGGGGAAAAAAATGGAACAAGGACACACCTCCAACTCCACCTACATAAAGGCCACAAATCCCTACCATGATCCTTTGCAAATTCCACTGACCTGCCAGCACACAACACCATCACACAGCAACCACAGACACACTCACAGCTCATACATCACACAAACCACACACCATTACCACACCTACAAATAGCACCCTCACACACACCCAGCTAAACCTACACTCACACTCCCCCACCTGCACACACACACACACATCAATCACCACCACCACCCATCACCATGCCCCCAAAGAAGAACCATAAGTTCCTAGATTGTGAATTGGAAGTCCTGGTAGACGAGATACTCAGGGTAGAGCCACAGTTGTTTGGTACATTGGTACAACAGACCCCCATGTCTCAGAAAACCAAGATGTGGGCGAGGATTGTCGACAGGGTGAACGCACAATCACCATGTTTGCGCACAAAGGAAGACATCCAGAACAGGTGGTATGATGTGCGCAGGAGGGTCCGGGACCTACTCAAAAAGGACTGTGCACCAACAAACAGCACAACACCACTGCCTGACATCCTGAAAGCCAACTTGCACTCCCTGCAATGCAAGCACGTTGCATGGTGGGATATCTGGCTGGGTGGGAAGGAGGACTCACAGCACTGACCATAGTTACAAGCAGCTCTCCTCACACACCCCCTCAACACTAACTCCACATAACCCACCTGGGAGAATGCAATGCCTCACAGCCTAACTGAAGATCCCACAAAGAACCACCACCCTGGGTTATGCTGTGTGAAGCACAGGGACACTCTTGGGACTTGTAGCCAAACAACTGCCAGGACAACACTCCCAGCCATCCTGTCAGCACAGGCACCCCACCCCACAGGGAAGCAGAGTCAAAAGGAAGGAAGGATGGCCATGCTGGGAAGGGGGGTGGAGGCAATAGCATGATGGGAGTTGTAGGCACAGATATTGTTCACCCTCACAATTGGCCCATCAACACTACTCCTCAACCATGCTCACATCACAGGGAGTGGATAAGGACTCACAAGATGGCTGACACTGGGTACTGCTGTGGGAGCACAAGGCCCTGCTGGGAACTGTGCAACAACAAACAGCAGGACACCACTGCCTGACATCCTGAAAGCCAACTTGCACTCCCTGCAATACAAGCACGTTGCATGGTGGGATATCTGGCTGGGTGGGAAGGAGGACTCACAGCACTGACCATAGTTACAAGCAGCTCTCCTCACACACCCCCTCAACACTAACTCCACATAACCCACCTGGGAGAATGCAATGCCTCACAGCCTAACTGAAGATCCCACAAAGAACCACCACCCTGGGTTATGCTGTGTGAAGCACAGGGACACTCTTGGGACTTGTAGCCAAACAACTGCCAGGACAACACTCCCAGCCATCCTGTCAGCACAGGCACCCCACCCCACAGGGAAGCAGAGTCAAAAGGAAGGAAGGATGGCCATGCTGGGAAGGGGGGTGGAGGCAATAGCATGATGGGAGTTGTAGGCACAGATATTGCTCACCCTCACAATTGGCCCATCAACACCACTCTCAACCATGCTCACATCACAGGGATTGGATAAGGACTCACAAGATGGCTGACACTGGGTACTGCTGTGGGGAGCACAAGGCCCTGCTGGGAACTGTGCAACAATAAACAGCAGGACACCACTGCCTGACATCCTGAAAGGCAACTTGCACTCCCTGCAATGCAAGCACGTTGCATGGTGGGATAACTGGGCTGGGGGAGAAGGAGGCCTGGATGGTAACCAAATACCACCAATGCTGGTCATGCACACACCTCAACATTCACATTGACATGCCACAGGTTGGCAGGACAATGTGCTACACCAATATCACTCACTGACTGTCACTATTTAGGAGAATGCAATGTCCTGGCCCACATCCAGAGGTACAGTCACAACTGTCAGGTGTTTGAACAATTGATGCCAGTAGAAACATAACATACAATCTGTGTCTCTCCCCAAAACAGGAGATGATGGGGACACAGCAGCAGACCAGGAGGACTGCCTGTCCCAGGCTCCGGGGAACACTGAGCTCACTGGTGTGGATCATCCTCTGCACTCCTCGGATGGCGAAGAACCAGCTAGACCCTCCGGTGTGAGTCATCATGCAGCACCAGCAGGACCAACATCTGCACCCCCTGCACCCACCCCTCCAACAAATGCCAACACACAGGCCACCCCTGCCAACACGGACACACCAAGGACCACAGATGACAACAGCGCACGGACCAAGGCCCAAACAGGAGCTGCTGACAACGAGCCCAGGAACAACACCCAAGTGGGCCCACGGTCACCTGTGCGTGCCACTGCAGGTCCTGCACGTGTCGCCAGGGGTGGTGTGAGGGGTGGGAGACATAGGTCTCTCCTTGCAGAGGGGTCTGGACTGTATGATGACCCACAACTGGCACTCATCGCGGATGTGTACCAGACTTGCACCGGAGAGGTCAGCCAGGTAGTGGGGATCCTCAAGGACATACAACAGCAGCAGGCTACCCATCATGCCCGCTTGGACTCCCACATGTCCCGTGTCGAGACACACATGTCACGTGTCGAGACACACATGTGTGGCATGGAGTCCAAGTGGGACACATTGGAACAACTGACAGCGGTGCATAGGGACATACTGACATGCCTCCGCCAGATCAGCACCAACATGTCCTCACCTCCCTGTGTGCCCACAACATCTGCTGCTGAAACAACTGCAAATGCCACAGGGAGGGAGGAGGACTCTGGCAGAGAGTCCCCTGCACCGCCGCAGCCTGCACCTGAGGGTCCCCCCCCCAAGAAGAGGGGCCGTCCGAGGAGGCCAAACTGGGAGGCCGATGGCCATCTACATCCCACAGGAAGCCAACACCTGTTCTGGAACTTTTCCTCTGTGTGCATACTGCACGCCCTGTTGAAGCCAAGCCAACTCTCCCACATGACATGGGGAGCTCTAGTTGACCAAATGTATCAGATGACTGTGGACTTTTCTCTGGACTTTTCAGCTACCAAGACTTCCAATTCACATGGGAACTTTGGATCCGAATTTCTATGTACAGCACCCACCATCCTGTGCACCATCCTCACACCTGTATGTAAATAAACTCACCAATACACCATATCTGCCTCTGTTGTGATTCCAACGTGGTTTTTGTCATGTAGATGTTGATCTTCTAAATTACACTGTGCATGCTAACTGCTACAGCAAGTCCAACACTGTCATGTCAGTCATGGCGACGTGACACATATGAGGGAGACACACCACTAGGGCCACAAAACACATACACACCAGGGCCATCAGACTCATCACCTATACTGATGTTGCAACGAAGTACAGTGGAATGTACAGACACGCCACCTATTCACAGTCACTGTCAACTAGACAACAGGTGCAGTAAGCAAATGTCAGTCAGATGTGTGACTACAGACAACGCACATCCCAAAGTCAAGCACAGGTTTATTACACATTTCCAACATGTAGTTTCCACTACAAATGCAAGCTAATCCAACCTGGCTGTGGCCACAAAGTCAAAAATTGCAGAAGATAGAAAGTCCAGGGGTGTGTGGCACATCACCTGTAGGGAAACGACTGCTTCCACCTTGGAAGTTGAATCATGGATTCGGGGGATCCAAGTTGATCAGACAACTCCAGCAGCACCCTGTGAAGGACAGACATGACACACAGTCAAAACCACTGAAGAACAGCACAGAACGGCAATACTCATGTCTAATACATGTCACGAGATAACTACACAAAACCAAGTTAGCATGTCAACACTGTTGGGCAGTACAGACCACCTGGAAGGACACATCGTTGCACGCATCCAGTCAAGTAGCACATGGCCACACTCAAACAGCACCAGAGCACCACACACACATATCATGCAAACTCAAATCATTGACATTACAACCCTCTGGAGACTCACATTCAGCTGAAGAAGTTGGTGATGAGCTGTGTGCGGACATCACCATCATCATCATCATCATCTTCACTGGCATCGTGACCCAGGCCAGGATCTTCCACAGGTGGCGGACGTTGGTCATCGTCATCCAGGATGAGAGGCAACTCCTTCCGCACTGCCAGGTTGTGTAGCATGCAGCAGACGATGACAATCTTGCACACCTTTGCTGGGGCATATGGGAGGGCCCCTCCTGTCTTGTCCAGGCAGCGGAAGCGGCTCTTCAGGAGACCAAAGGTCCGCTCAATCACCCTCCTCGTCCGACCATGTGCCTCATTGTAGCGCATCTGGGCTGGTGTCACAGGGTTCCTGAGGGGTGTCAGCAACCACGGCATGTTGGGGTATCCCGAGTCACCTACAGACAGACAATTGCACATTAGCTGATTTGAAAATGTGTGCGGAAAACAACATAGCAGAACACACACAATGGTACAAAGTCAGTACACACCAACAAGCCAGGCACGCTGGTTCGGCATCTGTGACATCATCCTCGGGATGCGACTACTCCTCATCACGTAGGCATCGTGTGCAGAACCGGGGAAACGGGCACACACATGTGAGATGGTCATATCTGCAAGACATACCACCAGAGCATTGATCGAATGGTAATGTTTACGGTTGCAGTATGCCTGCTCATGTGCCTGTTGTGGTATCAAAGACACATGTGTCCCATCAATGGAGCCAATTACATGTGGCATCCTCCCCAGGGCATAGAAGTCACTCTTGACGTCAGTGAGTCGTTGACGTGTTGGGAAATAGATGTACTGGTTGAGGTATCTCAACATTGCCCCCAAAACATCGCGTAGCACACGGCTGAACATAGTCTGTGACATCCCACCAGTAGTTGCCACAGTGTGTTGAAAGGTACCGGTGGCAAAGAAGTGTAGGGCTGCCATCACCTTCACCTTGGGGGTCAGCGCTGTAGGATACGGCCGGCCAGGCTGCAAATGTGGGGCCAACCGCACTGCCAAATCCTCAATCAGCTGCCTGGTGAAGCGGTACCGTCGGATGCTGTCACGTTCCACCATCGTTGCCAGGTCTGAGAATGGTCGATGGACAGCAGGAGCCCTGCAGTGCATAGGTGAAGAAAGCAAGATTGTCAGTCACCCCACCAATGTGCCGTTCACCATACTCAATTTCACATGACACTTCATCAACATACACAAGTACTTGATGTGTGTGTCGTCCCGTTTGGACATATATGGCACCTACATGGACATCATCTAACATCTCTCTGTTCAACAAGTGTTGACAACTGGTTCCAGGGTGTGCTATGGGACACCATTAGGCTGTGTCACAGTACACATTAACTGCTCTCACGTTCCACACACATACCACAGTGACATGTCTGGACAGATGCTCCACAGGCATCACAGCTCATTGACAGGTAGATTCCCAGGGAGCCTGTCTTGCCACATGGACACTGGCATGACATGGCGTATCATGTACACATCAGAAAAACAAACATGACACCCGCAGGTGGTGGCCCCTGTAGCCTCTGCAGGACAGACATGGACGTCTGTGACACACACACACACACCATCAAAGTTCATGCACAAACCACGTGCATGTGGAGACTGTTTCCCATTGTGCACATGGAGTCAGAGACATGTGATACACAACATGCACACAGACTGTGGAGGGACATCACTATTGTTGGAATGGGCCACCCTGTGACGTACATGCCTTCCCACATGTGAGCCTTGGGGTATGTGACATGTCATACACATACACAACCTGGAAATGTGACCATGACACATGCTCAGAAATGAAAAGTTGCACACCACAGTGGTCATGTGCACAACACACAAAGGACCCTGTCCCCATTAACACGTGCACAGCCTGGGTGTGTCTGCCCCCAAGTGACACCCCAAAATCCACATGTTCACCCCCATACACAGATAAGGTTATGCTGCCACACAAGCCTCATAGACAGTGTGGACTGGGTGTGGTGTTGTAGGTGTGCCCCTGAGTCCCTGGAAAGTAAATGTGGCTGGATAGGTTCACCAGTGACCAGCATGGTGACATATGCGTGTGACCTGTCCTGGTACGCGTTGTAGAGCAATGGACCGATCGGTGTGCCCGCACGGACCATTGCATTGAATGTGAGCGGGTACGCGTTGTACAGCAATGGTCCGATCAGTGTGCCCGCACGGCCCATTGCATTGAATGTGAGCGGGTACGCGTTGTACAGCAATGGTCCGATCGGTGTGCCCGCACGGACCATTGCATTGAATGTGAGCGGGTACGCGTTGTACAGCAATGGTCCGATTGGTGCACACGCATTGGCTGGGGCCTGGCATGGCAACAAACACGTTTTTGAAGCTTCAACGAGTCTGATGCAGTGAATTCAGTTGGCCAGCCACAACAATGTTGCAAATTCATGGTGTCATGAAGTTGAAATTTTTGAAGGATGCTGTGGGCGTGTCTTGGTGCTGCAATTCCATGGATTGGTCAGATTCATAAGATGCATACGACTTGGACCTATCACTTTGGACACATGGCACAGTATCTGCCTCTGCAGCACACATATAATGCTGGCTGTTCCCCTGAGGGCTCACTTGCCTGCACTACATGCTCCAGGACGACATCTGCCACTACACTGCTGCTGTCTCTGCATCCTCTGGCTACTGCAATGGCACGTACTGTGGAGAGAGCCCCAGCCTTCACCCATGAGGAGAACCAGGCCCTGCTGGACAACCTCCTTCCACAGTACAGCAAGCTGTATGGGACACCAGGGGAGCAGGTGAGTGTGCTGTCCACTGCCTTACTAATTGTGCATGTTGTCTGACTAGCAGGATTTACAGTGTGCACACCACTGGCTAGCGTGCTCACTGAGTAGTACTCACCCCCAAAGTGTGTAGTCACATGCACTGAACAGGTACAGTGGAGTAACAGTGCATTCAAACAAGGTTCACTTCCCATGCAATGATACCATGTAGTAACTGCTGGCAAACTGTCCATAGCCCTCATTGCACTGCCTGTGTACATCATATGCCCCTGTGATTGAGACATGTATTTCCAACTTTGTGATGCACGGATATGTTGCATGTGTAGTAATGGCCTTTTCACTTTGTCATCCTCACAGGTTGATGCCCATCAGAAGCAGGATATCTGGCTGGCCATCGTCCGGGCAGTCAGATCCGTGGGGGTCTACAAGCGCCGGATCCGCAACTGCCAGAAGAGGTGGCAGGACCTTCGGGGCTGGACCCGGAGGATTGCAAGGGTCCAGCTGAAGCTGTCGCCTCCTCGCAGGAGGGGCGGACACCGGACCCTGACCCCCCACATGCTCCAGATCCTGCCGGTGGTCTTCCCTGAGCTGGATGGGCAGCTGAAGGGCAGACAGCAGCAAGGAGGGGGTGAGTCAAAGACTACACTGTGAACTCTGTCTGACATTCTATGTGCCCTCCTGTGGCGTGGTTAAACTTCCCCAGTACATCAGTCTTGTTGTCCAGTACCCATGTCCCTCTATTGTGACATGGCCACTACCCATATGATAGGCCGGTGTGCTCCTTACGCTCAGGATAATTGTGTCACTCGGGTACAGGGTCCTTGCATTTTGCTTTGCTCAAGGTGGGTGACAGCTTTTGTTCCCGTGATATTGTGTTAGCCTTCATGGGTGGGTCAATTGCTCACACAATGCCTGAGTCGTGCAATGTAGTCTGGGTGTAACTTTGATATGTGATCCACTTGCAGATCAGAATCACCACATGTCCCTGGGGTATTTGCCACACCCCCATGCTGCGGGTGGGTAAAATGTTTGGGCCTCAGGAGTATGTATGTCAAGTGTGTCACACATGCCTAGCCACCTGCCTACTGACCAGGGCTCATCCATCTTGCAGGTGGAGCCGGACAGTCATGCCTACTCCAGGGCATACAATACACTCTGTACTCCCACTCCTGTGTATCAGCTGACATGCTGTGCTCAGTGAAATGTTCCCTCAGGTGTCTGCCTCTGTGTCGTTGTGCTGTGACTACGTTGTCGGGACTCCTGTGATGTTTATCGGTTAGGGGTCAGCATGCCATCTACTATTGGACCTTGTGAGACAAGACTTCTGTGACTTATAGGTGTTTGATCACATGACTGTGCAGACAGGTGTATGCCACTGTGACTTTCAGGCAGCTGTTTTTCACTCTCAGCACACTGTGAGGTGCTCATGTTCAGAGAGTTGTGTTTCATGTCCCCCATATGTCCAATTGGTATGACGTGGACAAATAGTAGTTCAGATGATGTGGTTTTTGGGGGATGGACATGTGCACTTGTCAGTTACATTACTTGCCTTCCCCATGTCCTAGGATTGTGACACAGTGCAGACTGTTGTTGGCTGGCTGCCATGGCCATGTGACTGGAGACAGTGATGTATGACTTTGCAGGCATGCCTATGTCATGGCATTAAACTTCCTAAGAGTGATCCTGCAGGGGAGTGACATGTGCAACATGCACCCCATTGTGGCATTGACTATCCGGACATGGGTGCTTCATGGGGTCTGGTGCTGGTATGCATCACATGCATTTCTATTGAGACTCTGGCCGTCCATTTATACAGACACCTGCACTGACTCAGTGGCAAGAGATGTGACGTGGGCATGTTCACATACTTCACCGTGTTCTCAGCAATGTCCAACTACTGTGTAGGTGGTGCATGTGTTCACACTGGGGTATTACCATCAGACAGGCACCAGACAGATGGTTGCAAGGGCAGGAGGGGTGTCTGTTCCATGGTTGACCATCAGACTGACAATTGGCTTCTCGTAATCTGTGTGATGACTTTTGGCAATGTTCTACTAGAGATGCCAGGGCTTGCTCTGTGATGTGCTGTACTTACTGTGGTGTGTGCGGTCAGTGCAGGTGACTGATGTTTGTCTGTTTCCCTAATTGTTTGCAGATACATCCACAGCCACAGGAGGGGACAGCTCCATGGACCAGGAGGAGCAGCGGAGCCAGACTCGGTCAGCGTCCGACGAGTGGTCAGAGGGACCCAGTGGCACAGAGGGCGAGGGGAGCCACACCGAGGAGTCCTCAGCACCATCCACCTCAGCTGGGGACCACAGCAGCTCAGAGGATGACTCCCTTGTGGATGCGGGTGTCAGAAGCCACAACACCCCAGCTAGTCTGTCTGACCCCGCCACCACCACCACCACCACCGCCCTCCCATTGGCTCCCATTCCTGAGGTCCGTGGAGGCTCCCGTGCTCGGGAGCGTGTCTCCTTCAAGCCAGGCACCGCACCCCTGCCCCTGTGTCCCCTGCTGCCCTGAGTGAGGAGTCTGTGTACCTCCTTCGGCAGCTCCATGTAGGGCAGACAGCAATGCTGACTGTCCTCCATGCACACACCACTCTGTTGACACAGCTGGTGTCGTTCATGGAGGGCATCTCAACGGGTATGTCTGCCCTACAGAGGAGCAATAGGTCCATGGACTCCTCCCTGACGGCAGCAGTGTCCCTCCTCCAACAGTCCCAAACCCCTCCCACCTCTGCCCCATCCACACTTCCTACCACCCTACCTGTCCAAAGCACATGCACACCTGCACAATCACCCAAACACACAGACACGAGCAGCACACACACACCCAAAACCAAGGCAAGACGTGCACCCAAGCATCCTCAGGGGACTGATTCCACACACACAGGGGATGGGGAACTGACACACACACAGGCAACCACAGTCACTCCGCAATCCTCAAGATCCTCTCCCTCCAAGACCCCTTCCCTTGCCTCACCTGCAACCCCACATACACAGCTGCTCTTCCTCTCTGACCTCGGCCTCTTCCCCTCCAATCCCGCTGATCCAGCATACCGGGGAAGAGGAAGTCCACACACAGAGAGGGAGTGCCCTCGCCCCCGGACACCCTCCCCCAGGCGCAGGCAGAGTGAGCCCCCACCCGCAAGAACCCCTGGACCCGGAAGAGCAAGACCCCGCCACCGCCCTGCAAGTCACCCACCCAGTCTCTCACCTCCATCCCCCAGGCCACCACTCCACAGGTTCCACCGCCACACCCTGCCCCAGGATCCCCCACACACCAATACCGCATCCCCAAACTGCTCAGGCCCTCCCCCCTGCCACTTGCTCTTCCACCCCCAAACCAGATGCTCTGCCTGTATGTGCCACTGGTGTGGAGACTGTGTCCCCCCTCTGTCCTGCCCAGCTCTTCTGCCCCCCTTCCACTCCCTTGGAGTCATGCACTGCGGTGGAGTCCACAACAACCCCGTCTGACTCGGGCACTGCATTGGGGACCCAGTCCACTCCATTTGACCAGCCCACTGCAGTGGTTGCAGCACCAACACCATCGGACTTGGGCCCTGGGGTGGTGCCGGCCCCCCCTGAGTCAAACACCTCCACTGCAGTTGCCGGTGACACTCCTGCACCCACCTCACCTTCCCTGCCTCCTTCTGGCATCCCCTGATCCTGTCCCTGCGGTGCCTGGCCTGCCCCTCGTATGCCCCTCCAAGGGGGATGTCCCCTGTCGGTACCTGTGCAGGCAAGCAATTGGTGACAAGTTGTCACACATCACCCTGTTGTGACTGTGTATTTGGACTGGACATTGGCCGTAGTTAATTTTGGACTTTTGATTTCAGTTGCACACTTGCTGAATAAAGCCTGTTTTTGTTTACTTCTGGTTAATCTTTGGTGGTACATGATGTAGATGTGTAGAATCATGCATTTGCTGTTGTAATTGTGTTCAGATCAGGTAAATGAAGTTTTGCTGTGATGGGCTCCATGTGATCCATGGGATATGTGTCCTAATCTAGTCTAGATCTATAGCATCCCTTGCTGCAGTCTGAGGGTGTAATGTTCAGCATTTGACACAGGGATGTACGTTTAGCATTTGTAGATTACCATCTTTGTCCTACACTGTTGCACATCTGTTGGGCTTACCACTGTCCAATGTTCCTAGTACCCTGACTGTGTGCCCGTCTCCACTGGACATGCAGTTTTGCACATCAATTTTGGAGGACTCATCTGTGTATACAGTACAACTGGATTGCCACGTGTTTTGGGTGTATGCAGATGACTGACGTGACACTCCCGTACCCAGGCTGATGTGAGCAGAGGCTTCTGTGTGTTGTAGTTGTTGACTCACTGACGGAGTGTCCTGCTGATATGTTTGAGTCGTGCACAGACAAGGTTTGGCACAGTGGACCTTCCACAGGAGTGGAGTGCCCTCATGGCTGTGTGTGATCTGGTGACATTGCGTGTGCCCGTGTTGTGTGTTGTGTGAGCATGTCTGTGCATGTTCCCTTCCCTTTTCATACACAGGCTGTGTCCCTAGGGATGTTCCTGTTTGTGATGCTTGCAGAGTTGGTATGTGTTCATCCAGCATCTTGGACCTGGTTTCTCCGTGATGTGGGTGCATGGCAAACTGATGTTCATGAGGTTGTCATCCCAGGTTGTCTTTGTTGTCAGGGCTGGGGATGTGGGCAAACGCTGATGGGACACATTCAGGATTCCCCCTGGCACTTGTTGTTTACACAAGTATTGTGATTTTGAGTTTGTGGTAGCTTTCAGTGATTGTGACGCGTTGTGTGTGTGACTGCTGCCACTCCTCAGGGTCAGAGCTGCAATGTTGGAAATTGTGTACGTGTGTTCTTTGTGTCTCACCTTGGCTTCTTCGTTGGTGTGTGACTATGGCCAGGATCCCATTGTTTGTGGTAGATTTCACATCATGCGCATGTACGGCGTACTGTGCTGTGTGTCATACATAGACGAGTCATGTTGAGTGGGCATGTGTGATGGGTTTCTGCACCTTAGTTCCCCCACCACCCCTGGGATTGTCATGGGTGCATGTGCAATGTCACCAGTCCATGTGAGCTTCACTGCTGCACATTGGTGGAGATCAGGGTGTGTGGTGTTGAGTGTGCAAATGTGAGTTGTTGCACGGCTAGACCACTACCTCCATATTGGCCTTGGCTGGCAGGCCCTGCTGATTGATTGGAGCTTGTGTAGGTGTGATGGTAGTTTGTAGCTGAGGACACATGGCTGTGGTTCACAGTGTGATCAACATCTACCTTTGTCATCACAGTGGAATTGTCATGCAGGCTAGTGTCTGCACAATGTGGGGTACCTGGGGGTAGTGCTGTGGTGGGTGTGTCTCTTGCTGTGTTAGTTGCTGTTCCTACAAGCTTGTGTGACATGTGTAATTTGGGCTCCCTCTCATCTAACAATGCCAGATTGCCCACATAGGGGAATCCAATCCATGAGTTACTTGTGTGTGGCACTGTATACACATCTGTGTAATTGGGATTCAGGCCTCCTCATGTGTTGTGTGGTTGCCTGGGGACACTGGCACACACCCCATCACCTGTTGTATTTGATATGCAGTGTGAGTCTGCCTGTTTGTGTTAGTGCATTTGCATCACTGCATTGGCATTTCTGTAGTGTGCCATTGGCTGTATGTTGTTTGGTGATTTTCTCCTGCTCTCCCTGGGACTCCTGGGTCATCAGTCAGCACAATGATCATGGTTTGTATGTCCCATTGCTGCCATGGTATGGTATTTGTTCACCTGACATCGACAGTCTCCACAGGTTATATACATTTGTGTGTCCATAGGTGCAGATATGTGGGTCAGCATCATGATGGTCACTTCTGTCATTGTGTAATTGGATGATTGTTGGCAATGTGGTCCCCCATGTGTGATGTTTGTATGCACATGGCCAAAACGATGCTTCTGTGTCACTGCACTGTTAGCCTCGCCCAATCTATGTTGCAATGGGACACAAGCACTACTATGCCACAGATGTTTTAGTTGTTGTGTGACCAGGATTCATCCATACAGTTTGTCTTTGGCAGCTTTTACCATGCCTACACTTACCTTATGATCACTGTGGTGATGGTGCTTTGGGCCCCATTGCCACACTGATCAAAAGGTGCATCAGCCTTGGACCCCACACTTACCTTTTGGTGACTGTGGTGATGGGGCTTTGGGCCCCATTGCCACACTGATCAAAAGGTGCATCAGCCTTGGACCCCACACTTACATTTTGGTGACTGTGGTGATGGGGCTTTGGGCCCCATTGCCACACTGATCAAAAGGTGCATCAACCTTGGACCCCACACTTACCTTTTGGTGACTGTGGTGATGGTGCTTTAGGCCCCATTGCCACACTGATCAAAAGGTGCATCAGCCTTGGACCCCAGACTTACATTTTGGTGACTGTGGTGATGGGGCTTTGGGCCCCATTGCCACACTGATCAAAAGGTGCATCAGCCATGGACCCCCCCACTTACCTTTTGGTGACTGTGGTGATGGTGCTTTAGGCCCCATTGCCACACTGATCAAAAGGTGCATCAGCCATGGACCCCACACTTACCTTTTGGTGACTGTGGTGATGGGGCTTTGGGCCCCATTGCCACAGTGGCCATGGTCGGCTTGTATTGTGAGGCCACACACTTTTATGTGTCACACATGTGATAGTGGGTCACATTGTATGTTCATTGTCATGTTTTGTGTTGTTGGCATTTGACATGGACTACACACGCTTGTCATGTTGTTTGGGTGGATGTAATTTTCTGTGATTCCTTATGTGGGAGTATGCTGGTTGTGTCATGCATTACCCATCCTATGAGTAGGGGTGGTGGTAGTGGCAGGCATCCAGCCCCCCATGAGTGGGGATGGTAGTAGTGATAGGCATCCAGCACCCCATGAGTGGGGATGGTAGTAGTGGCAGGCATCCAGCCCCCCATGAGTGAAGATGGTAGTAGTGATAGGCATCCAGGCCCCCATGAGTGGGGATGGTAGTAGTGATGGGCATCCAGGCCCCGATGAGTAGGGGTAGTGGTGGTGGCAGGCATCCATCACACCAAGGGTGGGGATGGTAGTAGTGGCAGGCATCCAGCCCCCCATGAGTGGGGATGGTAGTAGTGATAGGCATCCAGCCCCCCATGAGTGGGGATGGTAGTAGTGATAGGCATTCAGCCCCCATGAGTGGGGATGGTAGTAGTGATAGGCATCCTGCCCCCATGAGTGGGGATGGTAGTGGTGGCAGGCATCCTGCCCCCATGAGTAGGGGTAGTGGTGGTGGCAGGCATCCTTCACACCAAGGGTGGGGATGGTAGTAGTGATAGGCATCCAGCCCCCATGGGTAGAGGTGGTAGTAGTGACAGGCATCCAGCCCCCCATGGGTAGAGGTGGTAGTAGTGGTAGGCATCTGGCACCCCTGAGTAGGGGTGGTAGTGGTGGTGGGCATCCAGCCCCCATGGGTAGAGGTGGTAGTAGTGGTAGGCATCTGGCACCCCTGAGTAGGGGTGGTAGTGGTGGTGGGCATCCAGCCCCCCATGGGTAGAGGTGGTAGTGGTGGTAGGCATCCAGCCCCCCATGGGTAGAGGTGGTAGTAGTGACAGGCATCCAGCCCCCCTTGGGTAGAGGTGGTAGTAGTGACAGGCATCCAGCCCCCCATGGGTAGAGGTGGTAGTAGTGGTAGGCATCTGGCACCCCCTGAGTAGGGGTGGTAGTGGTGGTGGGCATCCAGCCCCCATGGGTAGAGGTGGTAGTAGTGGTAGGCATCTGGCACCCCCTGAGTAGGGGTGGTAGTGGTGGTAGGCATCCAGCCCCCCATGGGTAGAGGTGGTAGTAGTGACAGGCATCCAGCCCCCCTGGGTAGGGGTGGTGGTAGTGGTAGGCATCTGGCACCCCCTGAGTAGGGGTGGTAGTGGTGGTAGGCATCCAGCCCCCCATGGGTAGAGGTGGTAGTAGTGGTAGGCATCTGGCATCCCCTGAGTAGGGGTGGTAGTGGTGGTAGGCATCCAGGCCCCCATGGGTAGAGGTGGTAGTAGTGACAGGCATCCAGCCCCCCATGGGTAGAGGTGGTAGTGGTGGTAGGCATCCAGCACCCCATGGGTAGAGGTGGTAGTAGTGACAGGCATCCAGCCCCCATGGGTAGAGGTGGTAGTAGTGGTAGGCATCTGGCATCCCCTGAGTAGGGGTGGTAGTGGTGGTAGGCATCCAGGCCCCCATGGGTAGAGGTGGTAGTAGTGACAGGCATCCAGCCCCCCATGGGTAGAGGTGGTAGTGGTGGTAGGCATCCAGCACCCCATGGGTAGAGGTGGTAGTAGTGACAGGCATCCAGCCCCCCATGGGTAGAGGTGGTAGTAGTGGTAGGCATCTGGCACCCCCTGAGTAGGGGTGGTAGTGGTGGTAGGCATCCAGGCCCCCATGGGTAGAGGTGGTAGTAGTGACAGGCATCCAGCCCCCCATGGGTAGAGGTGGTAGTGGTGGTAGGCATCCAGCACCCCATGGGTAGAGGTGGTAGTAGTGACAGGCATCCAGCCCCCCATGGGTAGAGGTGGTAGTAGTGGTAGGCATCTGGCACCCCCTGAGTAGGGGTGGTAGTGTTGGTAGGCATCCAGCCCCCCATGGGTAGAGGTGGTAGTAGTGGTAGGCATCTGGCACCCCCTGAGTAGGGGCGGTAGTGATGGTGGGCATCCAGCCCCCATGGGTAGAGGTGGTAGTAGTGACAGGCATCCAGCCCCCCATGGGTAGAGGTGGTAGTAGTGGTAGGCATCTGGCACCCCCTGAGTAGGGGTGGTAGTGGTGGTGGGCATCCAGCCCCCATGGGTAGAGGTGGTAGTAGTGACAGGCATCCAGCCCCCATGGGTAGAGGTGGTAGTAGTGGTAGGCACCTGGCACCCCTTGAGTAGGGGTGGTAGTGGTGGTGGGCATCCAGCCCCCCATGGGTAGAGGTGGTAGTAGTGACAGGCATCTAGCACCCCTGGGTAGGGGTGGTGGTAGTGGTAGGCATCTGGCACCCCCTGAGTAGGGGTGGTAGTGGTGGTGGGCATCCAGCCCCCCATGGGTAGAGGTGGTAGTAGTGACAGGCATCCAGCCCCCCATGGGTAGAGGTGGTAGTAGTGGTAGGCATCTGGCACCCCCTGAGTAGGGGTGGTAGTGGTGGTGGGCATCCAGGCCCCTGTGTGTATATGTGGCATTGGTGATGGCCATCCCGCCCCTATGGTACTGCTGTTGCTGGTGTAAGTAATTTCTGCATCCCTCTATGTGTGTGTGATATGTCGGGTACGTGTAGTTTGTTTTTGTTGTTGGTGTCTGACTTACTTTCTGCGCCGTACGCGTCCGTGCCTGTTTCGGTAATAGATGTAGAATATTGGTAGGATCGGCACGATGGGATTCATGGTTGGTTCGTCTCGTTCGTCTTTCTCTTTGCTTCGCCTCGTCCTCGTCGCTGGCGTGTTCGTCTCGTAGCCATGGATCGTCTTGTGGCGCGAATCGGAGCTTATGTGCGCCTCTCCCGGATGCTTTGACGTGCCGTGCGTAGCGACGGGTTCGGCGCGTACGGAAAGCGCATCGTACTTGTCCGGCCGGACGGGGCTGCATTTTGGCTTCCGTGCGACTCGATTTTGCGTTTCTGGATCCGCCTCGGTCGGAGAACAGGACCTGTATTGGGTGAGTACGACTGGGTCGGGATTTGGGCAGTTGTGCGCATCGTACTTGCTCGTTCGGACGTATGTGCGAATCGGTCGGGAAACAGGCATTCGCCTGGCCTTTTTCCCGGCCGAATGGTATTAGGTGCGCCTCCGACCGGGATCGGAATCGACCCCATAGTATAATACTAATTACATTTAACCAAAACCTACAAATATTATATAAAATAAAATAATAAATACATTTACAAATAAAATAATTCTTGTAAACTAGAAAATATTTACAAACAAAAAAATTAATTAAAACATCAAAGTATTTATTTTATGTCCTACCCTATAACACCACACCAATAACAAAACACTTCAACATCTTTAATTACATTTATTTACATAATCAACATAATTAATAATGAATAAAAAAATATTATTAATAAAAAAACTAATAAGCATTAATTGACTACACACACTTTAACACTATAATATCCACAACACACACCTAAATTAAACTATAAAATAAAAAAACACAATTAAAACTTATCTTCAAATTAAAAACTATTACTATTAACTAATAATTATATAATTAAAATGTATTTAATACCCACCCTTTACCCCTTTAAAACACACAGAAAAATAAACAATTACCCAAAATAAATATCATATAATTAACATTAATTAAAAACTATATATAATTAATTAAACACAAATTACTTCCCTCTCTTTACACCTATAAACACCACAACACACACCTAAAATTAATTACACAATTACCATAATTAATTACCAATTAATTAATTGAATTTAATTAGAAACCAATTATTAATTAATTAATAATAAATTACTTTAAACATTTAACACGATAACATCTCAATTAAACAAATATTAAAAAATAAAAATGAATCAATAAATTTAATATAATTTAATTACTTCCCACCCTATTCCCCTATAAACCCACAACCCGCTATGGAACTAGAAACGCAAAATTCAAATAAAAAGAATTAATTAATGTAATATAATTAAATTACTTCCCACCCTATTGCCCTATAAACCCACAACCCGCTACGGAACTAAAAGTGCAAAATTCAAATAAAATATAAATAAATAACTACTAAAAATTTAACACATATTAAAAATACAAACAATTCTTATACAAAAAACATACATCACATACATATAAAATATATACTAAAATACATAACAATAATAAAAAACAATATTTTTAACAACTATATTTTTGCAAACAATATTACACACTTCGATATTTTTCAAATCGATATTTCTTACCTTAAGTCGATATTCTTGACCACGATAGTCTTGCTGTTGATATTTCTACCCACAATATTAACAACTCGATATTTGTGCAACTCGATATTTTGTACTCGATATTCTGTCTCTGCACCTACAGGGACATTATAGTTAGGCTCAGATTTTACACTCACAAAACCATAGAAATTCATCAGTTATAGTTACCTGAGCTAACTATAACTTATGTCTCCGCACTGCTTATGCACTTACATATTACATCACTCATGACATGGTCATTGACATTACTGATGACATCATCTACAGAACCACTCACATACCCACTCACACAGGAGAAGAAGAAGCCTGATGCCACCACAAGCATCAAGCTCTCATCTTTTTTCAGGAAACATGACTTACCTGCTACACCTTCCTCTGGGCAGAAAGAGGTTGGGGGGATCACTCCTGCAGCAATGGCCCTACCTCCACCAAAACCTAAGGCCATGTCTCTTTGTGCTGGAGTGACTGCAGTCAATGCAAGCAGTGAATCTGAGAGTTGTCTCAGCCACAAATTGAATCTCACAGGAAAGTCAATGCAGATCTTGCAGAAGTAGGAAAAGAAAAGGAGGTTGAGCTACATGCTGAGGAAAATGTTGAAAAGACTGCTTTTATCCATCAGCTTAATGATCTCCAGCAAGGCAAGCAAAGAGTACTCTCCTATCTTCTCCAAGCCCCTTTCCTATAATATAGACATGGATTTGACCCTGATCCAGTCTGAGAGACAAGGGAAGGGATGGTTCCTGAAAGCCCTGCAAGTGAGGAAGGTGGTGATAGTATTGATGTTGATGATGAGCCAGTGATTGTCAGTGTTGAGAGTGGTAGAGAGGAAGTATCGCAAATCTCTATTCAACCTGCTCAGAGGCATGCGGTTCCACCAACACCTCTGGCTTCTATTTTTGCAAGATTGTAGAAACCTGCAGGCCACCACCACCCCTACAACAGTTGCAGCATGCCCTACAGAAAGCAAACAGTACAGTACAACTGTGTAACTTTATTTCCAGTTCTTTAAGCTTTGATACAATAAGAAAGCTCTCTTCCCCAGTTTGGGACATTTTTACACCAAGCCAGTATGAGTATAACATTGCAATATACTCTGTTTGCCACAAGAATGTTTAACGTGGTAAGCCATGCGGGCCTTAAGGTACTAAAGGGCCACTATTCCATTTGAAAAAACAACATGCAATTACATGGCCAAAGCATATCTGCTATTGGTGACACAGGAAAAGCAGCTGAGGTGATAGATGGTGCTGAGGATAAATAAGAGGATGCCAGCAGTAGTATTATGCAAATCAGGCCTGAAAGTCTCCCCTCCATAGTCTACAATCCCCACCCAGTAGTGTTTCCTGTTTAATTAACAGTGATGTTACACTAACTAGTAATGCAAAGGCAGATATTCAAGTAAAAACAGTAATCCATTTAATAATAAGAAAAATAAACTCCCACACTCTCTTCCCACGACTGGCCCAATCCCTCACTCAAGGAACCCAGACCACAGACCCCAGTACTTTAGAACTCGCTGGAATCAAGGAACCTGCCAAGAAGAAGAGCTGGAAGAACTGCCAGGAGGAGTACTGCCCCTTTGTTGTGTTGTTGCTTTGCTGGGTTGGCCTGCAATTGCTGCTTCTGTATTGTGCAGGGCAAGGACTGGACTGAACTTTCTCCAAGGGATTGAAGTAGAGCTTGCCCCTTATCCTGACTAGAAGGAAGGGCCCCTATTTAGACAAAGGTGCAAACCATTGCCAACTAGAGATCCCCATTTCTAACACCTGTCCCAACACAAAAGGCTGTGTACACCCCTGCAGTGAGTCTGGAGCCAGGGCAGAAAGGGCAGGGACTCTGTACACTTCAAAGGCCTCTCTTTGAAGTCTCCCCCACTTCAAAGGCACAAATGGGTACAAGTACTGGACCTTAGACATCATCACTTCAGTACACATCTGGACCTGTGAAGACTCTGCCAGGAAGAAGGACTGCTGTGCCGCTGAAGGACTGCCACTGAAACGAATTACACACCCTTGCAGAACGCTGTAAGGTCTGGTCGGGAAATCGTCATCTAAAAAAACTACATTTCCTATGATGGTAACGAATCACTTCCGGGATCGGAGGTAGCATCGGGAGATAAACTTCCGGTTTTGGGCGGGGATTAATGGAAGTCGGTGCAGCCGGCCGTTACACATTATTCTACGCGTTTGGCAGGAGACGGACGCTATCGGAGCACTTCCTACGGTTCGGTAAGGGTGCTACAGCACCAATCCATCTTGCATTTTGGTTTCTTGTCGTAGTTGTGGGATCAGTCTTTACGGGTTCTCTGAAGCCCACTACATTTAACGCGTCCCCTCTTCCCTTCTGTCAGTGGGAAGAGTCAGCAGTTTGGGAAAGAGGAACTTTCATGTATATTTGGTTAAATTTCTATTCATACTTGGTAACCTGGAGTCAATACCAGGAGCGCGTAAGGGGTGTTGAATTCAGGACCTAAGACTTTGGCTGTGACATTAGCGGCCCAATTAAACCAGTGGATTTATGTACATGATTGGATTTCTCGTGATACTCATCCTGTGGAGTGCATAACTAACGAGCGGTATTGTTGGCCTACAGTATTTTGGCAAGATCTTTATTTACCTTTGTGATAAGAGTGACAAGAGCTTTACGAATTTACGTTTGCTTATCCTTTTTCATGCCTTGTTGTGAACAGGGGATCTTCTATAGGAGTGATGATTCCATCTCCTGTGACGATTGGACAGCCATATGAAATGGTGGGTATTTAGGTGGAGCAAGAAAGTTCTAAAAGATGCTTCCAGAGAACTTGTTGTAAACTTCCTGTCTTTTGTTTATCAGATTCACAGATATTATAAATCTCTACATAAGTGACTTGGAACAGAAGTTATGTTCCCAGCCATTTCCAGGGATTCTTGGAGGATTGGTTCTTTCTTTTCTTTTGCAAGTACAGGTTAGAGATAGTATGGTATACATGATGTTAACATTAAGTTCTCAGTCCTAAGTATGAGTACTGTACTAATAATGTATTCTTTTTCCAGATCGCCTTCCCCGCTATTCCCTTCCTATCCTTCCCTCGCTTTTATTATATCAATATTCTGAGCAATAATTGCTGGCAGAATTCAGAGGATCAAGAGGTGGACCCATTTTTGCATCGTTCCAATCCTGAGGTATTGAAGGAGCTGACAGCCACTGTGCTGGACTGGCACTCTGCTGAACTGCTGCCTTGCTGGACTCATGCCTTGCTGTGCTGACCTGCCGGCTGCCATCCTGGGGGTGAGAAGTTCTCTGGGCCTGCATCACTTGAACCCAGAGTGACTCCAAGGGCTTGCTGGCTTGCCTCCTGTTCTGAAGTCTCTGGGACATCAAAGACTTCCAACCACCCCGCTACAGCACCTGAACTCTGCTATCTGTCAGTCTTGCCCTACCAAGTGGTGCCAACTCCAACCTGGGTCCTTGGAAGTGGGTATAAAGTGCTGCTCAAACAAAAATCAATGCATCTATGCCATTGGGCAGTTCAGAACTGGTGCATCTCCATCTACTGTGATGCAGCACCACTGCTGCAAGAATCATCCATAACGCATGATGGTGTATCTTTTGTATCATGTGGATCATCGATGACTCATCGCCTCCTCGGCTCTGGACATCTCGTCCTCAATGTCGTCGTAAACAAGGTAATTTGCAGTGGGCCAAGGCTAGTCCCTGTATCCAGCCAGCGTCCCATCGCGGTCGGTCTGAAGTTTTGGATTTGATCCGATCTAGAGTGACCAGATAGCCCCAGATGGAGCTTTATGCTTTTAAGCACTATATTTCAGTTTATTCTTTAAAAATTCATAACTTCGGTTCTACTTATTGCATTTTTGTCGTTTTGGTCTTGTTTTTTCATCTCTATGTTTCTAATTAGGTGTAGTATCTTTTTGCATGGTTTTGTCTCTGTTTATTTGTTTGACGTGTTGCACAAATACTTTATGCCTTTGTGATCCAGCGCGGCTAATATAAATTTCTCCTTATGACCCCAAATCCAGAAAACACCTACACAAAACTTATATCGGTGGGGCCCATGACACCGCATACATACATTCATTCAATCCTGGATTTTAACGTCAAGGAGAAAGAGTTGCTGGACAAGCGGGATACCTTATTAAAATGACAGAATTATAACCTATACATTATATACATTGGCCTCGAATCCTGTCGGTTCTAAACATCAAGGTACTCCGCTATTTGGTCGATGGACCAACTAGTAGAATCAGTTGATGGTGATTAAGACCAGCTCAATCACAATTGGAACCTTTTAACATTTATTAAATCATAAACCTTGTTTAAAGAACCACAGACTCATTTTAAAGTTAAAATATAATTTTATCTAAAAATATTCAAGCAAATAAGTATAATTCTTTATTAGGCAAAACATTTAGAAATATCAATACATATTTATGAAAAGTTTAGAAAGAGTGAGAAATTATGCATTACCCTCAGCCATAGGGCGATGACAAGAATGGTTCACCAAAAGAAGATGAACCGCAGAGCACAGGATAGGACTCCCAAACTGACTGACTGTCCCGCTAACCTCCTCGGACGCGCCTCCTGGGCAGAATTCCTGCAACGATCTCGTTCCTTCCCCAGTCAAAGTTCAAAGTCCAAAATGACAGAGTCTCTCGCAGCATCAAGCTTGAAAAATAAAAAGCAAGTTTTTTCACAACGTCAGAGCAGACCCTCTTATACCCTATTCTCTGGCTCACTACATTCAAAAGTTGCAATCTTTAGGGGCAAGAATCACGCTAATTGGTCCATTGGAGGGGTGGTGATGGTCACCTCATCGCCCTCCTTGTTCGAACCGGTTTGGGGACAATAAAGCACACAATAAAAATCATGACCATGGTGTCTAAAAAGTACTCCAATTTGTTATTCCATTTTGCAACATTCTTGGATGGTCACACATTAGTTCATCCCCTGTCGCTTGTCTTCTCCATCCGTTCCCAGGCATCCATGCTGAATTCTTGGCACGTTGCTTCATTGCAGGTCAAATTGTCCTTGACATCTCTCACTCCGAACACAGGCCGCATGCACGTGACTGGAGCATTCTTTCTGAGGCTGCGTGAGGGCCATCTTGTTTACCGCACGCGATCTCGTCCTTTCCAGTCGGCCATCTTAGAAGCATGGCCTAGCAGGCCCGAACGGAACTAGTATAAGAACAAACACAATAGAAATTAAAATATGGAAAATAAGCCTTTCTGTTTACCACCCGCCATTCTAATTACCCGTGTTAGATATTACCTAGCGAAAGCGACATTTAAAGCCATTCTACTTACCATCTGCATTCTTTGCCACAATACAATTCTACTATGCAACATAAATCATGCAATTCACTTCTAATTACTACGCAATTCACAATACTAACGTTAATTACTTCGCATTTTGTAAATAAATTTGATTTTGCACAAATCAGCATATTACCCACGTGTAGTGTCTACTAAAAGGATGTATTTGTTGGTTAGTTCATGCGTTTTCAAACGGTTAGTATCATTAGTGTTATGAGGTCATTAATTTCATAGGGGTACAAACATTTTTTTGTTTCCCCTGCTCCATCAATTCTCCCCTTTGGTGATTTTTAACATCATCACTAAAACCTATAAAATTTTATCAGATAAAGGTTTCTTGTCCACTTGCATTTGTTAATTTAGACAATCGTGTTCTTTTCATCTTGTCTTTTAGACCTTTTGTACATGTTCTCCTTAAACTCTTCCAATTCGATCTCTCCCATCTCCCGTTCTCTTTCTCTATTTCTCTCATTTTCTCTTTTTACTTTATTTTGTCTCTTTCTTCTTTTAATACACATATATGCTAATCTCAATACAGATATTATCATTATTACTAAAGTCACTGGGATTAGTATTTTCCCAATAAGAGAACTACCTATTTCTGTGAACCATTTCTTCATTGAGGAAAAACTCTTACCAAGTCTCTCCCAAGCACCTTCAACCTCCAGTGGGGCAATTTCTTTATGCAAATCAGTAATGTTCTTTATATACTTCTGTATATTCTGACTTTTGTCTGGAATGTAATTGCAACAATGTTGTACTTTCAGCATTCCACAGACTCCACCCTCTTTTGCCAGAAGAATGTCAAGGGCAAGTCGATTTTGCATCACCATAGCTCTCATGGCAACCATTTCGGTATTTACCATCAAGAACCCTCCAGCAGTATTCGTTGATAAACAATCTACTACTGTAGACAATTTCCGAATTTTGTATGCATTCAAAGATATACCCACTGCTGGTATCAATGCTCCAAAAATGTCACCTATTTTTTCTGAGAAGCTCTCCCTCCTCCTACGGGTTAATGGTTTACCTATCTCGTGAATTCCTTTTGTTCCTCTTTCCACATGAAAAATCTTTGGAAAGACCAGGCCTAGATAGCATGTTCCGTACCAATGGTCCGGCAACCTATAGTAAGCTCTATTTCCGCAAATGTAATAGATCCCTGGAAATACTGGATCTTTTCCTCCTTTGAATCCCTATCCCCTAGAATTTTGTATGTATCTCGGCACTCACTAGAACCCACGAAATAGTTATCATACAAAGTGTTATCTCTTCTAATACACAATTTTCCCTGTTGGGGCCAATCTAGAACCATAGCTGCATTTGTTTCCCCCTTGTCATAGCTTCCTTCTTCAAACGCCCAAGGTGGGGTTTTTGTCTTTTCTCCTGTTGCCTTTCTTTGAAATTTAACCCTTCTGTCTTCTACCATGTCCAAGAAAACCTTTTCTTCTTTTCTTAACCCACAAGTAAGATTATGTCTAAATGCATATTCTAATGTTAATTCTTTTGTTTCTAGGAAAAATTCTCCAAGAATCTTTGCAATCTTCACCTTATTTAGTTCAGGGATTACGGGAATTTTAGCAAAAACAGCATCTATGTCAGTGTAATAATACTCTAATTTACCAGTTTTATAAAATAAACTAGCTAAAAGACTACAAGTTATCCCATTACGTCAAAGGAAGGTGATGATATGTCACACCTTCTGTTACAGACGCAGGTAACTGCATACATACGTAACAATCTCTCACATCCATTGTCTCCACATATTCATACAAAAGTTTCGTGAAGACATTCTTGGAAAAATCAGTGAATGACTTGTCCCTTTGGAAATCAGTACTATCTACCAGTGTTGCAGTGTTCCTTACGTTAGATTTCTTGTCACTATTTGTGTCATTCACAATTACAGATGTATTTTCTACAACTAACCTAAGTGGGATTATTATTGCCAAAATAAACCAGATAAGCATTAGAAAACCTGTAAAATAGAAACACATCTTACACCATCTACGGAAAAACTCACATCTAGTTCTTCTACTCTCCGTGTCTACCATGTTGAAAAATTACCTAATTTATGTAGAGAAAATGTATTTTCACACCTCAAGTGACTTAACGTTGACTGGGGTCAACTGCTTTTTGTGCACTTTTCGGTTTCTCCGAAATTTTCTTTGTCTTATTCAGGTTATGTGTCTAGTCCGGTTTTCTTTCTTTGACTTTATCAGTTTGTGTGTCTAGTCCGGTTTTCTCTCTTTGACTTTTCAAGGTTGGCGCATTTCACTCTCACCCATTTGTTCACAGTCTTTGTCTGGGTTCTCGTGACTGCTGTCCACTTCCTTAATGTCAGACAGTGCTATGTATACCCATTCAGGTGACTTGTATTTCAAGTTAGGTCTTTTCACTCTTTTGGGTCTCGGCAATTGTCTTTTATCTGTTTTTCCTTGTCTTTCTTGACTTGTTATTTCATTCACTTGTTCTGCATTGTCTTTGTTCAAATTTATTATCTTATATCTCAGTTTCTTAATTTCGTTGGGCCAATTGTCTCCTTTTCTTGGCCTTTTCAGTTCACTTTCATTTTCTCCTCGTTCCACCCTCCAAGTTCTCTTTCTTGGACCTATTCTTTGCCTTCTTTCGTCTTCACTTTCTTCAGATTCTGTTTCAGATCTCACTTCACTTCCTCTAACCTTGAATTTTATGATCTCAGTCTCTTTGTCTGAATCTGAACTTTCTTGTATTTCTTCTGTTTGAACCTTTGAGTCTAATCGTCCTCGTGTTTCTTCCACAATTTCCTCAAACTCTCTATCTAGATCTAAATTTTCTTGAGTTACCTCTACAATGTCTGGAGGAATTCTCCTGTAACTTGTTCTTGGCTGTTCACCGTCACTGTCTATTAGTTCAGTTTCTCCTGTTTCAATATCAGTTCTTTTGGTTTCTGATTCTTCTGTTTGTTTTTTACTGCATTCAGGTTGGTCTGTTTCAGATGCTGAACTAGTATCTGATATTTCCAGTTGTCGACTTACATGTCGATCTTCAAGATCTGGAACTCTACTCGTTTCAGGTTCTGCTTCAGAGGCCAAACTGGTACCTGATTCTTCCAGATGTTGACTTACAGGTCGAGCTTCAGGATCTGGAACTCTGATGGTTTCAGTCTTTGCTTCAGATGCCGAGCTGGTATCTGATATTTCCAGATGTCGACTTACAGGTCGAGCTTCAGGATCTGGAACTCTGATTGTATGGCTGGCATGAATCCAATTTTATACACCTGCACACTTTACTGCAGTCAATGTCACCAGAATCACTTGATGTGGTTTGTCCCAGCGTGGAACCAAGCAATTTCTTCTTCTGTGGACCTTTATGCGGACCCAGTCTCCTGGACTCAGATCATGAGCTGGTTTTCTTTCAAGAGTGGTCGCATCCGGTCCAGCCTGATGAAACACAGAATGCACTTCATCAGCCAATCCTTTGCAATAGACCAGTATGAGATCATCAGTTATAGTCAGCAATTTGTTGACAGGTACATATGCTTGTCTCATTGCTCGTCCCATGATGATTTCATGAGGACTCAGACCTGTTTTTCTGTCAGGAATGCTTCTTATGCTCATTAACACCAATGGTAAGGCGTCGGGCCATTTGAGTCCTGTGGCTTGACACATCTTACCCAATCTATTCTTTATGGTGCCATTTACTTGCTCTACCACTCCAGAAGCCTCTGGTCTGTAGGCACAGTGCAGCTTTTGTTGAATGTCTAATGCTTCGCATATCAGTTGGATGAGTTCGTTCTGAAAATGCGTTCCTCTATCTGTTTCTATCGTTACTGGAAAACTGTATCTAGGAATGAATTCTCTCAGCAGGAGTTTAGCTACAGTAACTCCATCATTCCTTCTTGTCGGATAGGCTTCCACCCAACGAGAAAACAAACAGACGACCACCAGGACATACCTCAGTCTGTTACTTGGGGGCATTTCAATGAAATCTAATTGCATTCTGGTAAAAGGACCTCCTTCACGTCCTATTACTCCCAAACTCACTACTGTCTTCCTTCCAGGGTTTAATTGTTGGCATATAAAGCATCTTTGACAAAGGCTTTCAGCTATAGCTCTAAATGTTGGGTTATACCAAGTCTGTTTGAAAAGTCTGATCATGGCATCTCTACCTATGTGTGCCTGTCCATGGTACATCCGTGCCATGTTAGAGATCATGCTATCAGGCATAACTGGTCTTTCGTCCCTGTAAACCCAAACTTCATCTACTTCTCTCCGCCTGCAACCTGATTTTATCCAAATATCTTTTTCCTCATCACTTGCCTCTTCCTGCAATTGTCTTACCTCATCCCATGTTTCAACTGGGTTAGTAAACAGCAAGGGACATGAAACATTTTCTTTCTCCCTTCTTCGATTCAATGAAGCCGTATTTCTGGCACAATATTGAGCTAATTCATCAGCAAATTTGTTTCCCACTGAAATATAATCAGCTCCATTTTTGTGAGCAGAGCATTTTACCACCGCAATTTGTTTAGGCAGCTGTATTGCCTCAAGCAACTTCTTCACAAACTCACCATTCCTAATAGGAGACCCTCTGGAAGCCAGGAATCCCCTCTGGGACCAGATCTGTCCAAAATCATGGACCACTCCAAAGCCGTATTGGCTATCCGTGATCACAGTGATTCGGAAATTCTTTCCCAGTTGGCACGCTCGAGTCAGAGCAATTAGCTCAGCAACTTGGGCTGAACGTATCGCTCTCAAAAAAGACGCTTCCATTATGGTTGCTACCATACATACATCATACACAGCACTTAAAGCTCCCTCATCTGTCCTCAGGCATGACCCGTACACAAACATCACATAATCTGACTCCTTTAGAGGTTCGTCCCTAATATCAGGGTGAGGCTTTGTGCAAAATTCAAGCACATCCAAACACTTATGATCAATATCATCCTTGACTTCTGTGTTTACTTCATCTGGCAGTGAAGTGGAAGGATTCACACTCGTACATCTTGCAATGGTTACATTGTCTGCACCCAAGATCACTTTTCATACCTAGTTAGCCGACTATGTGTCATGAATTGGGTTTTTGTTCGAGTCAGTAAGATTTCGACTGAGTGTGGGACATATACTTTCAAAGGATATCCCATCACAATGCCTTCACTCTGTTCCAGACTCACACAAGTAGCAGCTACTGCTTTCAGACATCCAGGCAACGGCTTTGCTACCGGATCTAAAACAGCTGAAAAATAGGCTATTGGATGTTTCATTTTTCCATGCCTTTGCACTAACACTGAAAGTGCACATCCGTGTCTCTCACTACAATACAGCTCAAATTCTTTCTCATAATCAGGCATTCCCAATGCTGGTGCCTCACACAAACTTGTTCTCAAATCCTTAAAAGCCTTCATTTCCTCTTCATCCAATTCAATCGGATCTCTGACATCCTTCTTTGTCAATCGCTGTAAAGGTTTGCAATCAATGAGAATCCACTTTTCCATTGTCGGCAATAACCAACCATTCCAAGGAACATTCTCACCTCTCTTTGTGTCATTGGGGCTCTCATTCCTTTGATAATCCTTATCCTTTCTGTTGTTACTGTTATGTTATGTTATGTTAATCGAACTTTTAAAGCGCTCTGTTACCCGAGGGTGTCCTGGCGCTAAGCACTGCCTGCTGAACCTGAGATAAGTTGACACAAGGAATTATTGGTCAAACAGCCAAGTTTTAAGACCCTTCCTGAAGGAGAGGAGGTCTGTGGCACTCCTCAGTTGAAAAGGAAGCTCGTTCCAAGATTTGGACGCACTGTTAATAAAGCTTCTACCTCCCCAACCTGCCTTCTTAACAGTGCTAATTGTGACTTTCTTCGCCCCCAGTGATCGTAGCGCTCTCCTAGGAATGTACCACTGAATTTTTTTTCGTAGGTAGTCAGGACCTTTGCCATGAAGGGCTTTAAAAACGGTACACAGCGCTTTGAAGCGTATTCTGTGTCTGACAGGGAGCCAGTGCAACCGTTTGATCTCTTCCTTTACAGAAGCAAACTTTGAGGTCCCTGACAACAATCTGGCTGCCGCATTTTGGACCATCTGAAGCTTGTTAATGAGTTGTTTTTGAGCGTTCATATAAAGCCCATTACAGTAATCCAGCCGGGACATAACAAGGGCCGAAATTACTGTTTTGAGGCCATTTATGTTGAGATAGGGCTTAACCTTGTTTATGATCTTTAGAACATAAAAGCAGGCCGAGGTAACTGAGCTAACTTGGTCACCTAGTATCAACTTATTATCCATTAGCACTCCCAGGTTTCTGGCTTTCTCAGTAGGTGTGGGGCATCCCTTTCTCAAACTTATGACCTAAGTACTGTACTTCTTGTTGACAAAATTGCAGTTTTGAAGGTGATACCTTGTGTCCTCCTTCTGCCAAATGATTCAGTAAAGCAATGGTGTCCATAACACATGCTTCTCGAGTCTTTGATGCCACTAATAGGTCATCAATATATTGGACCATCACAGATTTTTCAGGCATTTTTAAATCTTCTAAGGATTTCTTTAAAATTTGATTAAAAATCGTAGGGCTTTCAGTATACCCTTGAGGAATTCGGCACCATGCCAAAATACACTCTCCGAACCGGAATGCAAATAATGGCTGGCTGTCAGGGTGCAGTGGAATAGAAAAGAATGCATGGCACAAATCAATAACTGTGTACCATTCTGCATCATGTGGGATTTGATACAGTATTACAGCTGGGTTTGGCACAATTGGGCAGCAAGGAATAACAATTTTGTTTACCTTTCTCAGGTCTTGCACTATCCTATATGTTCCATTTGGCTTTTTCAATCCCATTATAGGAGAATTACATGGGCTGCTCATTATTTCTCTCAAAATCCCTTGTTCAATCATTTTATTAATTACAGGTGTTATTCCTTCAATAATTTCTGGCGTCAGTTTGTACTGCGGGGTATTTGGGTAATTTGTTCCCTCTTTCACAGTAATTTTTACAGGATCAACTTCTCTCATTAGTCCAATATCTTCACCTGTGAAATCCCATACATCAGGCCTTACTATTCCTTTCAATTCAGTAGGGATTTTCTCCGCATCAAACACAGGAAACATATCATTCGCTCCTGGTTCTAGTTCTGCCATTGTCATTTTATACAGAACATCCTCATCTGGCGTCTGGAAAGCAATACCATCTTGGGTACAGTAGATGGTACAATTCATTTTGCAAAGTAGATCCCAATAAATTTACAGGACTACAATCACACACCACAAAGCGATGCATCTCTTTGAATGGTCCAATCTCCACCTCTATTGGTTTTGTAAGAGGGGTTTTAATCTGCCTGTTCGAAACACCTACAACTTGGATGGATTCTCCTGAGAGAGGAAGTTTTGGAATTTCCACTGATCTAACAGTAGAACGGGTAGCACCAGTGACCACAAAGAATGTAACATTTACACCAGTCACTTTTCCATCCACAAATGGACCTGACTGATCTACCTCTAGAGTTGCGCCAAGCACGCACTCTTCTTCCTCTCCTAGGCACCGTCATAAACTTTCATCCGACTCATCTCCATCCTGCCGTAACCAATACTGCGAAATTGCAGCTGCGCGTGGCAATTTTGTTACCTGCTCTCCTCCGTAGAATCCTGCCTATGTACTGTATCTTTGAGGATTTACACTCTTTGGAAGAGGTGGTAGTGGCACCTGACACTGTTGAGTAACTACCTGCGGTTGTTGCGGCTGTTGGTAACTCACCTCACTCGGCACATGTGGATTCAATGATTGATTTTCTGTATTAGCTTTCGGAGGAAATTTACACTCATTTCTCCAGTGCCCTAATTTTCCGCAATTATGACATGGCCATTTCTTTTTAGCTTCTTCTATACTCATCTGACCTTTTCCCTTGCCAATATTCGGTTTGGATTTGGTCTGTCCTGCATCACTAGACTGACTGTCCATCTGAGCTTCTTGCTTTTCTGCAACCTTTACTTGTGCCCACATTGCTTTTTCCTTAAGTTTACGCTGTCTACATTCAATATCGTCACTACAATATTTTGCATACCTTAATACTTCATCTACTGTGCTATTCTGGCAACATAACATATGTTGCTTAATCATTTCACTTATTTCAGGTCTCAAGCCATACACAAATCTATACACAAAATGACTCATGTCCTTTTCACTCAAATTCTCGTATCTACTATACTGTTTAAAAACGAACAATAATCTCTCGTAGTAGGCATGTACAGATTCCTTACTCTCCTGAGTCGTTCTATCAATCTTTACCCAGTCCGTTTCTTTTGGTGGGATTTTATTTTTCAAAAACGTGATTGCCTGTTCATATTTTCTCATTACTTCTGGACCTGGGGCTCCTGTTTTTGCATCTCTAGGATATTCTTCCGTCGGCCAGTCAATTGTAAATTTACACTCTGTCCATAAATCTGCTGGAACAACAATCTCAAATAGTCCATCCACATCTTCCCACAATACTTTTGAAACTTTTACAAACCTTTCTACCTGTCTATACCATTCTACAGGCTTCTCTCTCAATCTTGGAAAGTCATTCGTAAATGACAATATATCTTGTCTGGACCATAGGACATGTACATAACTTCCTCCTGGAGTTTCTCTCATTGGCTACTCCATTACCGTCTGTTCTTTCTCTTTTACTGGAAAAGCCAATGATGCTTTATCAGTTGTTCCTTCCTTTCTCCTTATCCACCTACTTCTCCATTTATCCACATCACCCCATTTTCTCAATAAAACAATCAGTTCCTTAATTTGCGTCAATCGTCCTGAAGTGTTCAGATTTTCTATGTCTTTTTCACTAAAATCTACCCTGTACGGTTTCTGTAATCCTCTGATGTTTCCGAATTCTACTCCTAGTTCGTTCGCTGTTTCTTCCAATTTTTCGTGCAAATTTCTAGCTCTCCAAGTAACGCTTTTACACATAAACATTAATTCGTCATCTTGATAAGACTTCAATCGATCTGTACCAATAGTTCCTAGGATTAATTCCTCCATGTCTATCTTTAATCTGACCACATCCAAAGGTCGTGGTTCTGTATCTTTTTTCTGCAAGCTCCTCACCCAATCATTTAATTCTTCTGCAGTCGGACCCACAGGGGTTTTGTTTATTTCTGCCCAACTTGCACTTCTCTCTGGGGTTTCAGTTGCTGACTCGGCTCCCATAGGAATCCTATTTACCATACTCTCATTAACTGTCAAATTTACAGGTGGACTTGACCTAAATGGACCAACAGAATCTTCCTTTTCTCTATTTTCTGAAATCATCTCTTCTCTTACTCTTTGCATATTGGAATTTAATGGAATTGTTAAGGAGTGTTCATCTATCTTTTGATTTTCAAATACTGGTATTACTGGCCCTATAGTTACTGGCACAGTCACAGCTTCCATATTCCTTGTCAGTTTTCTTATCTTTTCAGTCAATTCTCTTGTGGTCCTAGCTAATTCAGCTGTATTACCATTATCATCTTTCACAGTCTGTGGTGTTTCTGGTTTATTAAACGGACTATTTATTTCAGACATTCGTTCAGGGCTTTGATTTATTACAGTTCTCATTGGCGGTGCATTTGGTGTCACCACCGCTGAATTCTGTTGATGTGGAGGGGGTCTTTTATTTAAAATGTCCTCCAGCAACTCATCCTCTGTGTCGCTAACTCCATACCTGTATCTCTCTGTTACTGCATGTTTCTTTTTCAGGAAACAAACCATCCGTCATGTTAGCATACCGCCATCGTCTCATCCTGTCTTCATGATTCAAACCCCATACTCTTCCATGAACTAAACTATAATTCTTTGCACCTCTGTGTCTTTCCCTATCATACATCTCATCTTCCCAATCACCTAAGGCTTCAAACTGTGTCGGTCTAGGTCTTGGTTCAAGTTTCATCATCTTTTCTCTCAGATTTCGAAGTACCGCTGTGCTAAATGAACCATTTTCTGGAAATGCCAATACTCCATCGCCTTGGGTATATTTCGCCCAATTTTCCAACCAAATGCAAGTATGATAGCCATATTTCAACATCATATGAGATGCTGGCGTTTTTGGCGGAGGAAGTAATTCTCCTTCCCTAGTCCCAACCTTCTTATCTTTCTTGAAAAAGTTTTTAATCTTCGCAAACCATGACGGTTTCTCTCTACCATACTCATAATAAGCCATATTTTGCTGTTCTTTTTCCCAAAACAAATACACACAATTCTTCACCACTCTGTTCTTTCTACTGCTCGGCTATTCGGACCTATCCCAGCGCGTCTCACACCAACACACCAATCAGAAAGCTCTACGTCACTCTCACACTAACCTATCACAGCGCGTCTCACACCAACGCACCAATCCGGACACTCTTCGTTCTACACAACTGGCCAATACCAGCGTGGTTCTTGTTGACGTCAGTTCTACTCCTGCTTCTACTGACCCCTCCTTTACAAAAATTATCGGCAGTTTTCTTAGCTTTTCTTTTCGACAAAAATTGATTAGTTACAACGTAAAACACATTACCATTGTCTGTTTCGCTAAACAAAAGAGATAGTTTATTCCGACTTACAAGAATACTGTTTCGTTCGATAAGTGTAGCACTTCTCTCTACCTTACCCTTCTCTCAAGCAAGGGGTGAACCCGTTTCTCTGGGGATAAAACACATGTGGAGACTACACTGCTCCTGAGAATTAAGGCCAGAGTTTCACAAGAAAACCTGTTGCTATTTCACTCAAACACAATTCATACATGAAATGTCCCTAACATAACACAATCCTGTGTTATCACCAATTTGAAATCAGACAATGCACAATTCCGTGTGACTTCTCTTGCCACACGTGTCCACTTCCTACTTTCCGGAAGCTTCAAAATTTCGACTTATACATAACATAACACAAATTCAACAGAGAGTGTTAGACACGAAAAATCAATATTCAAAAATCACCAAACTAATCTATAGAAACCATAACTCTGCTACCAAGAAATCTGATCCAGCGCGGCTAATATAAATTTCTCCTTATGACCCCAAATCCAGAAAACACCTACACAAAACTTATATCGGTGGGGCCCATGACACCGCATACATACATTCATTCAATCCTGGATTTTAACGTCAAGGAGAAAGAGTTGCTGGACAAGCGGGATACCTTATTAAAATGACAGAATTATAACTTATACATTATATACATTGACCTCGAATCCTGTCGGTTCTAAACATCAAGGTACTCCGCTATTTGGTCGATGGACCAACTAGTAGAATCAGTTGATGGTGATTAAGACCAGCTCAATCACAATTGGAACCTTTTAACATTTATTAAATCATAAACCTTGTTTAAAGAACCACAGACTCATTTTAAAGTTAAAATATAATTTTATCTAAAATTATTCAAGCAAATAAGTATAATTCTTTATTAGGCAAAACATTTAGAAATATCAATACACATTTATGAAAAGTTTAGAAAGAGTGAGAAATTATGCATTACCCTCGGCCATGGGGCGATGACAAGAATGGTTCACCAAAAGAAGATGAACCGCAGATCACAGGATCCCAAACTGACTGACTGTCCCGCTAACCTCCTCGGACACACCTCCCGGGCAGAATTCCCGCAACGATCTCGTTCCTTCCCCAGTCAAAGTTCAAAGTCCAAAATGACACTCTCTCGCAGCATCAAGGTTGAAAAATAAAAAACAAGTTTTTTCACAACGTCAGAGCAGACCCTCTTATACCCTATTCTCTGGCTCACTAAATTCAAAAGTTGCAATCTTTAGGGGCAAGAATCACACTAATTGGTCCTTTGGAGGGGTGGTGATGGTCACCTCATCGCCCTCCTTGTTCGAATCGGTTTGGGGACAATAAAGCACACAATAAGAATCATGACCATGGTGTCTAAAAAGCAATCCAATTTGTTAGTCCATTTTGCAACATTCTTGGATGGTCACACATTAGTTCATCCCCTGTCGCTTGTCTTCTCCATCCGTTCCCAGGCATCCATGCTGAATTCTTTGCACGTTGCTTCATTGCAGGTCAAATTGGCCTTGACATCTCTCACTCCGAACACAGGCCGCATGCACGTGACTGGAGCATTCTTTCTGAGGCTGCGTGAGGGCCATCTTGTTTATCGCACGCGATCTCGTCCTTTCCAGTCGGCCATCTTAGAAGCATGGCCTAGCAGGCCCGAACGGAATTAGTATAAGAACAAACACAATAGAAATAAAAATATGGAAAATAAGCCTTTCTGTTTACCACCCGCCATTCTAATGACCCGTGTTAGATATTACCTAGCGAAAGCGACATTTAAGCCATTCTACTTACCATCTGCATTCTTTGCCACAATACAATTCTACTATGCAACATAAATCATGCAATTCACTTCTAATTACTACGCAATTCACAATACTAACGTTAATTACTTCGCATTTTGTAAATAAATTAGATTTTGCACAAATCAGCATATTACCCACGTGTAGTGTCTACTAAAAGGATGTATTTGTTGGTTAGTTCATGCGTTTTCAAACGGTTAGTATCATTAGTGTTATGAGGTCATTAATTTCATAGGGGTACAAAAATGTTTTCGTTTCCCCTGCTCCATCACTTGCCTCTTTAGTTAAGCCTGACTGCTCAGTGCGAAGCTACCAGGGGGTGAGCACAGGTGTGTTTGTGATTTACCCTAACTAGGATTGAGGTTCCTGCTTGGACAGTATGCAATCCTCTGCCAATCAGAAACTCAATTTCTAACAAGCAGCATGTTTTTTTTAGGACAGCTAATGGCATGGCATAATAAATTCTAATGGTCCTGCTCTTATCCAACTCCCTTTTGTGTTCCTCATGGAGTACCACACTACACCCTTCACCACTATACAAAAACATTTTTCTTTGGCAATGGGGCTAGAAAGAGTAGGGCAAGGTAAGTTATAAATATTACAGAAATGGGCTAGGTACTGGTTTGTGTATGGACTTTTTGGATGTCAGACTCTTCATGTACTAGTAGGATTAGTTGCATAGTTAATGGAAAGTAGAAGAGAGGGCAGTAATGGAAGCAATCAAAAGTAATCACTTAAGCAGATCGGTGGGGAAAATATGGCACATGCTGATATGGGATTGTAATTTTTGGCTGACAGGGACATAGCAGGCTGGGTAATTTCAAACAGGATTTCTAACTGGACTTTGAAGAAAGGATAGAATACCTCAACAAATGCACTAAGTTTCATTGGCAAAGGAGAGGACTTACTGCTTGAACCAGCTGTCTCACCTTCTCCCTCCACAGTATGCTTGTCTCCTTCTCTGCCCTCCTCCTCAGGAGCCTTGAATACTTTCAAATGTAAACAAATACATAACTCACATATGTGGATACCTGTAAACATTTGCACACATTACAAAAAGCATACCTCACTAATGTTAGGTTATTGTTATCTTATATCTAAAGCATATCAATTTGAAAGGTTTACTTGACATTTTAAAAACCAAGTCAATCATTCGACATTATAATAATTTGTTCTCATAATGGAGATACATGTCTACGAATGGATTTGAAAAACAATGAGGGTGTGGAAGGGAAAGCAAAGGCCATATGGTGTTGGTGGTATCCTGGTGGTATCCTGCCATGTCATTTATTTCAATAAATAAATACTGTTTTCATAAACTTTATAGCCTGTTTGTTGATTAGTGTTACTGTTTGTTATCCAGGATTTACCTGGGAAATTTCAACAACATCTGACAAAATCCCAAGCCTGGGCCATCATATAGAACAAAGGAGTTCCTTTGTCCTCTTTCAGATGCAGATTACCCTCGTCCCCACCCCTTCCTTTCTCAGGAACTGGGTCAATTGCTGTCAATTGCCCTTTTGTGTAGGGACACCTTTGATTCCTATTCTGGAGAGCAGGGTAATTAACTTGGACCAGAAGGGGGTGACAAAGGCAGGAAGTCTGATTGCGGAACTGAGGAAGGGAAATGTAATAAATCTTGAAGTGATATAAGGTGTTTATGTGGAATGTTGGAGACTGGAAATTCATACTCGAAGTGCATGTTTCTCCCCAGATTGGCTGGGCTGTGTAGGCCTAAGTAATGCAAAACATTACACTAGGACAGATTTTGCCTATAATGTGTACAAAGTGAAAGCACCACATTCATTAAAAACTACTATGGACCTACACTATGGATGTCCACTCAGATTATGAAGCCTACCACATGTCAGTACCTATCCCTGAAGATTCTTTCTGTGACTGGCTACCTGTATGCAGACACCTAGATGTGCACCAATGTCATCTCACTCTTGCAGCCCGCACAGATTGCTCACACATGTTCATGTGTAACCAGCCAAGAGTCCTTTACCCTAGTTGTGCAGAAGAGACCTTAACTTAAAAGTCAGACACTGGCAGTTAACACACTCAGTCCATATGGATTTACTGTGAGTGACACTCAAATAGTGTGACTCACTCACCATAGAAGTCCAAAAATCAGGTAGTCCAAAGTGAAAAATCCTAGCAGGCCTAAATTGGAGGAACCCTACTCTTTTTTTCTTAATTCTGCTTCCAATCAGCAAATACTCCTCATACAAAACACAGAACATCCCAAGAGTTTTCAAAGTACTTCTTAAAGATGTCTAGTGTACATGGCTACATCACAAATAAAAATGATGATCAGATAAGTGATAGCTCTTTATAGTGAACTGGAAAAGTAAAATATCCAAGCATCCTTCTTTGCAACATTTTTCATGTTTACCTTCTTTTGTTTCATTACAAGATATTCTCACTGCAATTATATAAAAAAGAAATAAGGATTATTTCCATAAAATACTCTTCCAATAAATATACACAAGAATTAAGCCTTAATTATGGTTGCCATAGAAACTATCAGTGGACGGGCAAAAAGCCTCAAAAACGTGTGCCTTCGGACTTTGTTTATTTTGAATGCATGGTTGTGTGAGGACTCAGAGGGAGGAACATAAGCTGACATACCATTAACTATGGCTAATCTCCAAAATTACCAGAGACCTAGCTGAATGTAGCCTGAATGACTGACTACTCAAACAATAATAAAGTCAAGTGTAGATATGCCAACCATGTCCAGAAAACGAATCACTTAGAATCTGTAATTTCAGCCACTAGTCAACATTATTGTAAGTCGCCTCTTTACAGTTGATAAATGTGTGCCTCCTTGAGTATTCTTTCCCCCTGAAGTTTGTTAATAAGACATTCCAAATTTATGTTGTTTAAAAAAAAAACAGACCTCTTGAACAAGAAAAGTAAAACAAACGGAGACTTAGAGTGAAGGTAAAATCACTAGCCTCAAAAGAACCAAGACTTACAGGTTACAAAAGGCATATCAAGTAACTCTCCAGACACACATGGATGCATGCAGACAGAATGATCACCCAAATAATAAAGCATCCCTTACGTGCTAAAAAGGCTGCTCTTCTGTGCAAAGTCTGTGGTGACCCTAAGGTTGAATTAGTTGTTTTTGCTGCACCTCCTAGTCACCATGTCAAAGTTGCCGGTCCTTTCTGTTTGTTCTTCTTTGGCTTGCATACTGGCTCATTTAAGTTCATTTATATTTCTTTGCATACCAATTATATATACATACAAATAGAAGTAAGAGTCTTTTCTCTTTTTCAGTTTTTTTTACACGGACATTTGTGTAGTTTTACAGGCGAGTTAGTCTTACTTTTTAATCAAAAATGTAGAGTTCATCTTTATATTAAGGGACTTTGGCTGGAGGAAGATGTCTCCCCCTGCTTGAAATATCTGTTGTGTATTCCAAAGCATGATAATTTAAGGGGTTTGTAGGAAAATGCCTCTTTTTGCATGAACACCCCTATTTTGTGAACTGATTCTGCTGTTTTTTGCACAGGGACTCTGCTAACCAGACCCCAGTGCATGTCCTTTGACCCCTGAAACATGCTAAAATTGACTATACTCATAATTGGTATATTTAAGTTACCTTTAAGTCCCTAGTATATGGGACAAATACCCAGGGCCTGTAATGTACATTTAGCTAGTCAACTGCAGCATCCATTGTGCCGCCCACTACATTGACGGTGCTTTCAAGCCTACCATTGTAGACAGGCTGTGCAGTTTTAAAACTACAAAATTGACCTGTCAAAATAATCCCTTTTGGCAGGCTTAAACTTTCCTTTTATATATTAGTAAGTCACCCCTAATAAGGTATTACTTTCACAAGGCAAGCTGCATGGTATTTGAAAGTAGGACATGTAAAAATTTTAATTTATGCATGTCTTTACAGTGAAAGGGACCCAAAAGCTATTTTCATTGCAGGAGGGTTGGGTATTTCTTGGAATAGCATTGGGATACAGTAGTACATTTAATAATGTTATTTTGGGCTAAGAAACATCTACACAGCCCATTCATTGAATTTTAAATGATTTATAACAACCCCAATTCACTGGTAAAGTCAGATTTGTAATAAATGGTTTGTAAAATGTACTTTTAGAATGTTACCTTTTTCCTGCCTATAGCCCCTGGAGGTCCATTTGCATGAGCCCCAACTCTCACCTGGCAGCTTAATAACCCCCTTGATAAGGTATGAAAACTGCTTCAAGAGTAGAACAAAGGCCTAGGGTGTGGGGAGATGTTCTGTTCCTCTGGCAGGATGACCTTCTGGGCTGTGCCCAGGGCAGTGCCCTTCTTTATTCTCCCAGTCAGGCAGATACCAATCCCAGCAAGGGAGGAGCTGCCCCCTGGAGTGGTTTGAAGTGACCACTGAGGAGGGGTTTCTCATTTTTCTGGCCACAGCTCTGAGGTGGGCACACAGGTACCGCACAAAGGGAAGAGAGGTTTTACCGTCCTGGATTTGGTCAGAGAGGGCAACTGTGAGAATGTGTGAATTGGTGGACACAGGAACTACTGCAAATGCAGGTAGAGTAACCACTGGGAACTTTTTCAATATTGGTTAGGGAGTCACTCCCAACCAGGAGCTAGTGTCAGTCATAAATGTGGCACCCCTGGGCACACTCTTCAGAACACTGTTTAGTTCAACTAAAAATCACTTGCATGACTGACAAAGCCCTTCGCTACAAGATCCCGAGATATTTGGCCCAGAAATTGGTGCTCTTGTTTCGGGTTAGGTCCTCCAGAAGTTCCAGCACTCTTCTTCTGAAACCACAAAGATTTGCCAAAAAGAAAACCAAGGATCTGGAACGCACTGCCCCCAGAAACCAGACTGAACACCCTATAGTGCCTCTTTCAAGAAAGAAGTAAAGTCTCTACTCATGAGTAAACTTACATGAACAACGAACTGACCCGCATAACGGATGTTGGCCTCCACTGTTTTCAATGTTTTAGTATTTTATGTCTCTATATATACACTTTTGTAACTATCTATATCAGGAGACAATAATGGAATACATCGTTCTTTGCCCTATGTCTCCCCCTGTAAAGCGCTCTGATACCCGCAAGGGTCATGTTCGCGCAATATAAAAAATTCAAAATAAATAAATAAAAAAAACCTGTGGAAGAAAGAAGAAGGACTGCACTAGCTGTTGAGACCTCTGAGGAGACCTGAAAGGCTGGACCTACTCCTACTTGTATCCATTGCAACGAAGGGGACTCTAAGAGTCAGTTGACTGACTTCCTGTTAAGTTACAAGGACACAACAAGCTTCAAGAAGCCCTTTTTCTGAAAAGCCCAGTTGACCAGTTCAAACCGGGCTTGTTCCAGACCCGGCAGGTGGCTTATGTTGAATGCAGACTGACCCCCAAATCCTGGTCATGAGTTCCTGGGCCCCTTGGCTGTGTCAAAGTGTACTCCTTCTAAAATCCTGAGAAACCTAGGACTTATACACCTTTTGGCTCCAAAGACCTCTGGAGGACTGGAACAAACCTGCCAAGTCAATGCGATGAACGTATTGTGACCGGACAAAAGATTCAGGTTGCTCCCACTCGGAGCTCTTCTGGATCAGCAAATCAGTTTCAACAGCACATCATGGAAAGGGTATATAGTCTTGTGGAACCCTATTCAGCTATAGCATGCAAACTTACCTTGTTGGAGAAATCTAAGCTCCAAAAAAAGTGAATAAGTCTGAGCGTAGAAATCTCCCCCAGCAAAGACGCTAAAAGTATCCAGCCTGCATGGCACCTTTATTAGGTGTGACTATTGAATTTCTCACATCCGGAGCTTTCCTGCCAAAAGTTAATGGCTTCACCGGGACCTCGTCCGAAGGCTATCTGGCTTCATGTAGCCCTTCTCAACCACAGCCTGCTGCCTTGCCCCACTGAGGATTTTTGACTTTCATTTCAGAGAGTAGGTCTGAAGGTTAAACTTTCGACCTGGTTTCTATTACTGCCCAATGCTACATTGTGGTCAGACTTAAACCACGCCAAGGGCCAGGTCAAGCGTAACCAGATGACTGTGGTTGGTACTTAATGCTTTTGGTGCTGTTTTTTTAAACTTGAAAAATTCATGTCTTCAGTTCCTCTTATTCTATTTTTGTCATTTGGTGTCATTTTCTTAATTAAATCTGTCTCTATTTTAATAAAGTGGAGTGGAATTTTGTTAGAATATACTGCCTTAGGAGGGTTGGGGGGTATCTGTTGAAGCACATGCCTACTGTGGAGAGGGACACACTTCTGACATTAGGGTCCAAACCAAATGCACCCCCATAAAGGCCGTTTTACTTGGCAAATTTTGGCTGGCCTTTGAGAAGTATCATCAAAGTTTCAGGGACAGCCAAAAGTTCCCCAACCAATCCTGGGTAGATTTTGTGGACTACTCCAGCAAGGCACTGAATGGTTGGGTGTGGGGTAGCAAAGTAAATGAATATGTTGGTTTGCACAATTTTATCATAAGAGATCACATGCTCATTATCTGTTTTACAGAGTAAGCCGACTTACCCCAGGAAGCTTGCTGAGGAGGCAGACCACTGGGCTAGCACCAGAGTGTCCAAAAAAATATCTGGGGGAACTCTCCCAACATTGGTCAGGGCACCAACCAGAAGAAAGAAGGGGGAGGAGAACTTAAAATTAAGTAGTTCTCAAAAGGCCCCCAAAATAATTCCCATGGGAGTAGGGGGAACCAATCCCAGTCTGATCCTAAGAAGAAGGGGTTCTTTGATCACAAGACAGGCATGTGTGTACCCCAATGTACTGAGTGCTACAAGTATGGGCACTCCAAGGGTGACTCCAAATGTCCCAAGAGGGCATAGCCTCCCCCACCAGTGGGTATACACCTGGGTTGGCTGAGTATAATGCTCAGGGATGAGGTGGTCCCAGTTAGCTTTGGTGGCCAGAAAAGCAAATATGTCTGCTAATACTTTCAAGTATAGGCAGTTTGTCACCATTAATGGCCAACCGGTGGATGTTCTGCCAGACACAGGAGCCAGTATGACTACTGTGAAGTGTTAGCTGATGTCTGCAAGCAGGTTCTTAAGAACACATTCCTCCAAGTTATGGTTGCCGACAATTGTGAGAACCTTCTACTGAGTGCTGTGCTTCCCTTTCAGGGGGGACAGGGGTTTCAGGTTCTCTTAAAATAGCTGTAAGCCCACCACGCCTGTAGATTGTCTGTTACGCAATGACCTAGAGCACACTGTCTGGATGAAGGTGAAGCTCAAGTCATACTTGGAGATGTTGGGATGCCTTAGTGGGCCTATATGACCACATGATTCATGTCTGCCCGCAAAGGGGGTCAAACGCATCCGGAGCCTGGAACAGTGGCCCAGAGAGCTGACAAGGAGAGGGGCCAGGGGTGTGAGACACCAGCCCCTGAAGTTCCCATGGCCGAGGTTGATTGGGCCCCTGAGAAAGAGGTCCCTGAGCCAACCAGGGAGGACATTGACACCTTAGGTGACCTACCTGAGATTGCTGGGTGACAAGTTGAGGCTAGGCCCACCAGGGAGGAATTCTGCAAAGTGCAGAAAGAGTGTGCCACTCTTGAGGGCTTGAGGCGGCAGGCCTCCACCCATGCAGCACGTGAAGCCTCTGGATATCACCTAATTTACTAGGAGAATGATCTTCTATATAGTGGAGTTTTAAAGTTCCTGGTTCTGGGGCAATCCATGTGCTGGTGGTTCCCTAGTGTTACAGGACCTTGCTACTGGGTTTGACTCATGTCATACCCCTGACAGGACATTTAGGGCAACACAAGACCTTCACCAGGCTTGTCTCCCACTTTCCTTGGCCCCGAATGAAGACAACCTCAGATGCATTCTGCAGGTCCTGTCCCACCTGCCAGGCCAGTGGGAAATTAGGGAAAAAGCAAATAGCTCCCCTGTTCCCATTACCAGTCATTGGCAATCTCTTGCAAAGGGTGGACATCAACATCATTGAACCCTTGGACCCCAAAACAGCCTTAGGCAACAGGCTTGTCTATGCCACTCGCTACCCAGAGGCCATCCTTCTGAGGTCAGTGACTGCACCTGTGGTGGCTAGAGCTGTGAAGGAGCTCTTTACCAGTATTGGGTTCCCCAAGGAGTTAGGTTCTGACAGATGCACTAACTTCGTGTCTGAGTACATGAAGTCCATGTGGGATAAGTGTGGTGCAACTTACAAGTTCACCACACCCTATCACCCCCAAACCAATGGTCTTGTTTAGAAATTCAACAAGACCTTAAAGGGCATGATTATGGGTCTTCCTGAACCTATGAGGTGTAAGCGAGATGTCCTCTTGTCATGCCTTCTCTTTGCCTACACACTTTTGAAATAATAGCATGCCATCTCCACCATTGAGTGAGGCCTCCCCCAGCCCCTGCACTCTCTAGTGTGAGTGTCCGAGGCCCTCCTCCACCCACAGGTTCACCTGCGCCTCATCCCTGGTGGTCCAGTGGACCTCTGTCTCCCGCTTTCCGCTCCGTTTTTTCACTCGTTTTCACTCGTTTTTTCACTCGTTTTCACCCTCTTTCCTAATCTATTTTTCTGCACTTTTCTGCTTTCTGCTTGTTTTCTCTTTTTCCCTTTATTCCTACTTTTCCTCCTTTCCCGTTCGTTTTTCCCCCGCCGCTGATTCCCCCGCGGCCCCTCCCACCCAGCACGACCAGCACGACCAATCCAGCACCCCTCCCCACTCCTGCCTCCCAGCTGTCCAGCTCTTCCCGATCCCTACTTAATGGCGGCTGCTGCGGGGACAGGCGAGTAAGACCACTGACTCTTTGTCAGTGAAATTGCTCTCCCACCCTCGCAGCTCCACCATTGAGTGAGGCCTCCCCCAGCCCCTGCACTCTCTAGTGTGAGTGTCCAAGGCCCTCCTCCACCCGCAGGTTCACCTGCGCCTCATCCCTGGTGGTCCAGTGGACCTCTGTCTCCCGCTTTCCACTCCGTTTTTTCACTCGTTTTCACCCTCTTTTCTAATCTATTTTTCTGCACCGTTCTGCTTTCTGCTTGTTTTCTCTTTTTCCCTTTATCCCTGGTGGTCCAGTGGACCTCTGTCTCCCACTTTCCGCTCCCTTTTTCACTCATTTTCACTCGTTTTTTCACTCGTTTTCACACTCATTCCTAATCTATTTTTCTGCACTTTTCAGCTTTCTGCTTGTTTTCTCTTTTTCCCTTTATTCCTACTTTTCCTCCTTTCCTGCCCGTTTAACCCCGCCGCTGCTTCCCCAGCGGCCCCTCCCCCCCAGCACGACCCGTTGGACCAATCCAGCTCCCCTCCCTGCTCCTGCCTCCCAGCTGTCCAGCCCTCCCCAACCCCTACTTAATGGCGGCCGCGTGCAGCGGGAGCGCCAAAGGCAAGCCCGTCTTCGCCCGTCCGCGACCCGACCGCGATCAGTGCCAGGAACCCTGGACCTCTGCCCCACCAACGCTACGACCCAGCAGCACTCCACGCACACAACCCAGGCCGCAACAACAACTGCAAGCTAGCATCACCAGCCGGTACCCACGGACCCTTAAGCTGTCACCACTGCCAGCACACCTACAGCACCGCGAAGAACACGGATCCAGCACAACCCGCCCACAAGAACACAACCGAACCGAAGACCCTGCAATGCATCCTCCTCAACGGCCGATCCCTCCACAAACAAGCCACCGAAATCTGGGACCTCCTCGACAGCACCACACCGGACGTAGCATTCTTCACCGAAACCTGGACCAACACCACCTCGGGACGGGACATCGCCATCGCCATCCCCCAAGGATACAAGATCTCCAGGAAGGACCACCCCACCCGCCCGGGAGGAGAAATCGCTATCGTCCACAAATCCACCATCCGCCTGAGCACACTCCCCGACAAGCCCACAGACCTCATGGAACACCTTCACTTCAAGATACTGGCCAGCCTCACCGCCACCCTCCGAGGAACCCTCATCTACCGACCCCCTGGACCCCGCGGACCCTTCGCCAACTCCATCACAGACATCATCGCCCCGCAGGCCATCGCATCCACCAACTCCACCCTGCTGGGAGACCTCAACTTCCACCTCGACAACCAACTGGACCCCAACACCGCATCCCTCCTGGACAACCTCCATAACATTGGACTCCGCCAGATCGTGACCGAGCCCATGCACTCAGCAGGACACACCCTCGACCCCCTCTTCACTACAGGAAACGCCATCACCTTCAGCCACACCACCAAACTCCCATGGACCGACCATTGTTGCGTTCACTTCACCTTCAGAACACCCACCATCCACAGACACCAGCACCTGCTCCCACGTAGAAACTGGACCAAAATCACTGACGACCAGCTTACCTCCTCACTCAACAATTCCACCCCAACCATTGCGGAAAACAACAACCCCAACATCGCAGCCCGAACCCTGTATAGATGGAACTCGGACAGCGCCAACACCATAACCCCCTCAAGAAAAACAACAATACACGCGCCAAGAAAGCCAGATAGTTTACCACCGAACTTCGAGAGTCCAGATGCACTTGCCGCTGCCTGGAGGAACACCAAATCCACAGATGCCCACAACAACTTCAAAGCCGCCACCAACGCCCACCACCAACTCATCAGAGAAACGAGGAAAAAAGCGATTGAAGACAGAATATCCACCCACGCGCACAACAGCAAGGAACTCTTCAGCATCATCAAGGAGTTCGCCCAACCCACCAATGAGTCTACTGACATCCCTCCCTCACAAGACCTCTGCGACAAACTCAGCACCTTTTTCCACCACAAAATCAAGAGCATCTACGACAACTTCGACGAAGACAACCAACACACTGAACCCTCACCAACCACTCCCGACACCCGGAAACCAGCGATTGACAACTGGACAGCCCTCACCACCGAAGACACACTGAAGACAATGACGTCAATCCACTCAGGGGCCCCCACGGACCCCTGCCCCCACCACATCTTCAACAGAGCCGCCGACACCATCGCACCCATGCTCCGCCACACCATCAACCGCTCCCTGGCAACCGCCTCGTTCCCCGACAACTGGAAACACGCCGAGGTCAACACCCTCCTGAAGAAACCCTCAGCGGATCCCACCGACCTCAAAAACTACAGACCCATCTCCCTGCTCCCGTTCCCAGCGAAAGTCATTGAGAAAGCCATCAACAGCCAACTCACCACATTCATCGAACAACACAACATCCTCGACTCCTCCCAATCCGGCTTCAGAAAAAACCACAGTACGGAAACCGCCCTCCTCGCCGCAACAGACGACATCCTCACCCTACTGGACAAAGGAGAAACAGTAGCCCTCATCCTCCTCGACCTCTCAGCGGCGTTCGACACAGTCTCTCACCGCACCCTAATACGCAGACTCTACGACGCAGGAATCCAGGACAAGGCCCTCGACTGGATCGAGTGGAGAGGTGTGGTGCAGCGGCCAGGGCAGCTGACTTCGGAGCACAGGGTTCACGGTTCGATCCCCGGCTCCGGCGGCAGCTCAGCTCAGCACCATGTGACTCTGGGCAATAGCTCACTTAATTTCCACGACGGCCCCCAGCGCCTTGAGACCCGTAAGGGTGAGTAGTTCGCGCTTTACAAATATGGATTTAGATTTAGATTTAGATCCGCTCCTTCCTCTTCGGCAGAACGCAGCGGGTCAGACTCCCCCCTTTCCTCTCAGACCCTACACCTACCACCTGATGAGTCCCCCAGGGCTCCTCCCTCAGCCCGACGCTCTTCAACATCTACATGGCTCCACTTGCCCCCATCGTCAGAACCTACGGACTCAACATTGTGTCATACGCAGACGACACCCAACTCATCCTCTCCCTATCCAACGAACCCAACACCGCCAGACACAACTTTCGAGAAGGCATGGAAGCCGTCGCCAAATGGATGAAAAACAGCTGCCTACAACTAAACACCAACAAAACAGAAGTACTCATCATGGGCCCAAACCCCGATGCCTGGAGCGACACCTGGTGGCCCCCCGCCCTCGGAAACCCGCCAACCCCCACGGACCACGCACGCAACCTGGGAATCATCCTGGACTCTGAGCTCAAAATGGACCGCAAGATCAACTCCGTATCGTCTTCCTGCTTCCACACCCTCCACCTCCTTCGTAAGACCTTCAAATGGATCCCCCTTGAGCATAGAAAGACCGTCACTCACACCCTGGTCACCAGCAGACTCGACTACGGCAACGCACTCTATGCCGGAATAAACAAAAACCTCAACCGCAAGCTACAGAACATCCAGAACGCCGCCGCAAGACTGGTCCTCAACCTGCCAAAACACTTCCACATCTCCCAGCACCTGCGCACACTCCACTGGCTCCCCGTTGAGGCGAGAATCACCTTCAAGATACTCACCCACGCACACAAGGCCCTCCACGGCACCGGACCAGCATACCTGAACAGCCGACTCAAATTCCACGCACCCCACAGGACCCTACGATTAGCCCAGCTCTCCTACGTCGTGATCCCCCGCACCAGAAAGACCAGATTGGGAGGCTGCTCCTTCACCTTCCTCGCGGCCAAAGCATGGAACGCCCTTCCGCTCCACCTCAGACAGACAACATCGCTCCCCATCTTCGCAAGAAACCTCAAAACCTGGCTCTTCGACAGACCCCCTCCTTGATGGAATGGAGCCTGCACCCCCCTACCCCTAGCGCCTTGAGACCCTTACGGGTGAGTAGTCGCGCTTTAACAAACCCCTGATTGATTGATTGATCTGTGAGAGATTTTGGTGCTGTGAAAAAATAAAACCTCAGAGATATGTACACTGGTGGGAAATTGGCATATCATAGGAAACATATGTTTGAGCAGTGGCACGCTCACTTTTAAGGACATTTGAAGCCCTTAGTGTCACGTGCACTAGTGACATTCTAGCGTGTCACCGTCAACATTTGTTTGTGAAAATGTTTTACTATTAGCATGTGTTCATACCCCCTTTTTCATTCTCTATTTTTGTGATAGCCACAGTGTATTAGCACATATTGTATTTCTGGCAAGCAACTGTTTTTCAGCTTTTGTCTAGGTAAAAATTGCGAATGCACCTCTGTCATTTTTGCACACGTTTGGTGACCTGACTTTAGTTTGGAAAACCTTGTTTAGTGTGTTCGCAAAATATTTGGATGCTACAGGGGGCAACATGTGGTGTGTAGAAAGGAAAAGGTTTGTGTTAGAGCATAATTTAGAGTTTGAAGGACAGGCGATCTATGAGCATTTAACACTGCTTCAGGATGTTGCTGATGAGGATGATGAAGAATTGGCAGTAAAGAAACTGGAAATACAGTTTGATATTCAGCCAAGTTTGATAGTAATAGACAAACATTTTTTACATCAGAGCAGCATCAGGAATAATCAATTGACGCTTATGTTGCTAAGTTGCATATGTTGGCGGCAGATTGTGAGTTTGAAGAGTTCACAAAACAATTAATCAGAGACCAAATAGAGGTCATGTGTTGGGGTAAGAATGTCCAAAAGAAACTTCTCACTTTGAAAAACCCATCTTTAGCGGAGACCATTTGCATAGTTAAAAGAATAGAAATTTCATACAAAGCATAAATAGAATTGTAAAAAAAAAAGAATGCAGGTGTACACGTAGTAACAGAAAACACTAGCAAGGAACAGCACATGAGTAAAGTTGGGTATCAGAAAAAGAGACAGAAGGTGGGCAAGAGTGACAAAAATCCATTCTTCAAGCAAAAAAATGCCTGTTTTAGGAGTGGGAATCCTAGTCACACAGCTATTGGTCGAACTTGTCCTGTCAAAAATGCAACATGCAAGAGTTGTGGTAAAATGGTCATTTTGCAAAAGTGTGCCAAAGTAAGAGGAACAGGGTAAATGAAATTGTGGAGAGTGAAGATGATGAGGATTATTTTGTGTGGAAAGCTTTGTCATGGAAAGTACCAGTGATGTTGTGTTGGTGGTTTCAGAAGGGAGTGAACAAGAAGTTGTTGATCCCTCTATAGAAATTGTGTTCTATGGGAAGATATTAAATCTGCTTGTTGACTCTGGTGCCACAATGACGATAATCACTGAGGAATTGTGTGCACAAAAATGGGAGCAGAAAGAACTTCTCCCACCAGATAGGAGTCCGGTATCTTATGAAAGAAAGAAATTGATTTGGTAAAATATTTTGAAACAAGTCTTCAATTCAAAGGGAAGACTGTTTGTGGAAAAGTGTATGTGACAAACAAAAGGCTAAATATGTTGGGATGACACCTTCTGGGCCTGTTTGGGATGACACTCTGACCAGGGAGAGAGCTACAGCTACCATTTGTTAGCGAAGAGAATTGGGATGGTCCAAAGGGCAGAGATGTTTCACACATTTGAAAAGAAGAAAGAACAATTGGTTTTGCTTCTAAAGCATTACGTGACAGTAAAAAATGTGCTCAGTCATTGAAAAGAAATTGTTAGCATGGAGTTTGGCTGTTAAACGATTTGAAAGTTTTCTGTGGGACAGAAAGTTTACAATGCTGACGGAGCATAAACCATTGATGAATATTCTAAGTGGAAATATCATCAGGGACAATACACCAAGAATTGCTAGGTTAAGTTCCAAATTACTACAATACAACTTTGAAATCCAACACATTCTGGGGGAGAAACATTAGGGCAGATTATCTATCAAGGGCACCTCAGCCGGTTGACATATCGACCACGGTTGGAGATGATGACGAAGAAGAAGAATGCCTTATGGCAGCAATAGATGCGTGTAATGAAAACAGATTTGAGGAGAATGATTTGTTTAAATGTGTGAGGTTAGATGAAGATTTGGGGTTAGCTCAAAAGTACATCAGGGAAAGTTGGCCTAAGGAAAAGGTGCTTCATCATATGTTGCAACCGTATGTGAAGGTGGCAGATGAATTGACAATGGAGAAAGGAGGCATGGTCATGAGGGGTATTAGAAATGAGAGTCTCTAGTTGCCAATGGTTTGCAACTTTGTCCAAGTAGGGACCCTTCTTCCTAGTCAGGGTAAGGGGAATACACTTCTAAAATAACTCCTGCTCACCCCCTTGGTAGCTTGGCATGAGCAGACAGGCTTATCTCGGAGGCAGTGCGTAAAGCATGTGTGTACACATACAGCAATACAGTGAAAACACTACAAATGGACACTACACCAGTTTAGAAAAATAAGTCATCTTTATCTAAACCAAACAAGACCAAAACGACAAAAATCCACAATACAATAACCAAAATATCCTCAAATAGAAGTTATTCTCAAAAAGAAAGTTTGTAGCAACAAATAACTCCCCCTGGAGTTATCATGATGTCGTGACAGATGAAAATCTCAAAGTACGGTGCTGACCGCGAGGTGCGCGGTGTCGGGCTGGAGTCGCACTGACCCCCAAAGAACAGTACCTTGGAAACGATGAAAGCAAAGACGGTGAATGGCGTTGGGAAGGTGATGCTTCATTGGCGCCGGGTGGCGTTGGTTCCTTCCGACCACAGGGGAGGTGATGCTTTGGTTCCCTATGACCCCAGGGGAGGTGAGGCCTCAGTTCCTTACTGCAATGCAGGGGAGGTGAGGCGTCGGTTCCTTAGTGTTATCGGGGAGGTGAGGCGTCGGTCCCTTACTGGTGCCAGGGAGGTGACGTCATGGTGGCGGCGTGGCGGCGGTTCCGTACGACGGTGCAGTGTAGATGGATTCGGGAGTCACCCACGTCGAGTATCGGCTCCGCGTTGATGAAGCACTGGCATGGGTGAAGTCGGGGCTGCAGTGTGAGTCAGGACGGTGCGTCATGAGTATCACGAGTGGTTTCCTCGGCTCTGTTGCAGGTAGCGGCCTCGGGGACGGCTTCGTAGTCGATGCGGCACGGCATCAGCAGGCATCGGGTCTGCGGTGCAAGTCAGGGCGGTGCGCCGTGCTCTTCACGAGCAGTGCCCACGTCTTCGGTGCAGGTTACGGCATCCTCGCCAGTGTCGGTGTTGCAATTTCCATCTTTGGCAGCTGAAACAGCAGTTCCAGTTGCAGGGCGACAGAGGGGATGAAGTCTTTGCGTCCCTTAGATTTCAGAACAGGAGGCAAGCTCTACTTCAAGCCCCTGGAGATCTTTGTCAAGCAGGGGACACATCAGACAGCAAAGTCCTTGTCCTTTCCTTCGCAGAAACAGCCACTGTAGGCCAACACCAGACTGCACACAGAAAAGGGGCAGTACTTCTCCTGCAGTTTCTCCAGCTCTTCTCATTGGCAAAGGTTCCTCTTGAATCCGAGAAGTAATCTAAAGTCTGGGGTCAGGGCCCCACTTTTAACAGTGGGGCCCTGACCACTGTAAACTGCAGTCAAAGTAAAAGCAATCAGGATAAAAGGGCATGAATGGTGGAATCTAAGTAGGGTGGTGAAGGTGAACAAGCCAGATAAAGATTCCCAAGAAAAGCAGATTCTTTACCATATCAGTCAGAAAACGGTCACGCCAATATCAGAGAAAAAAGGGTGATAAGGAAACCGCTACGGTTTCGCACTTGAAAGGGATTCAGTGTTTTCTCTTGGTTTTGCTAAACTGACATTCATATATTTACAATAGGTAAACTCATGTTTATGGAAGTGTACAGTTTATGTCAAAGTGTGTTTATTGTATTTATAGTTTATTTATAGGTTGATTAAAGGGCGGAAGATGTTGTGGTAACATAATGTTATCATGTTCAATCATTCTGTTATGGGTTAATTGATGCATATGTGAAGTGTTCATGGAATGCTTACAGCATAGCAATTCTACATTCTGTATAGAATGTTAGTGATTTTGTCAGGGTGGTAGTTGCTTCCTGCTGCTGTTGGTGAGCACAATTAAAGCAACTCTGCTCTCAATATCTATGGATGTCTTGGAGGTCTTGGTTTACCACTACTACAGAGATGCCACAGAAAGGAGCAGGATTTAGCTCTTTGAACTCCACTATGACCATTCTGTCAGGGGACTTCTGAGCCTTGTCAAGGAAGGGTGGGAGCAAGTTCCCAAACCACCTCCCCAGGATGTGGTCAGCTACATGCTGGCCCTCCAAAAACAAATGCACCGCTTCTGTAAAAACACAAAAAGTAATTTGGAGGCCAGTGAAAAAGTCATGAAGCTCTGGTATGACCAGAAGGTTATTCTGGTGGAGTTTCAGCCTGGCCAGAATGTATGGGTCTTTGAGCCAGTACAGCCCTGGGCTCTCCAGGACTGCTGGACCGGCCCATACAAAGTAAAGGAGCAAAAGGGGGAGACCTACCTGGCAGATCTCCAGACCCCTAGGGACCCTTTAAGCGTGCTCCATGTAAGCTGTCTTAAGTCTCACTTTAAGAGGGCCGAAGTAAGCATGCTCCTTGTGACAGAATGAGATAGTGGAAGAGGAGACCGAACAACTCCCTGGCCTCCTCTCTAAGCACGAACATGATGGGTCAGTGGAAAGTGTCAACCTCTCTGCTTCACTGACCGCAGAGCAGCAGGGCAACTGCTACCAGTTACTGGGATAATTTGCCTCTCTTTCTCCATCACCCCTGGACTCACATACATGTGCATCCATGATATTGACACTGTAGACAGTTTACCTGTGAAGAACAAAATGTGCAGGCTGTCAGATAAAGTGAGAGCCAGTATCAAGGAGGAGGTCTCCAAGATGCTGGGATTAGGGGTGATTGAGCCCTCTAATAGTCCTTGGTCAAGCCCTGTGATGCTGGTCCCAATGTCTGCCCCACCGGACGCCTCATCAGCACTCCGGTTCTGCATGGACTACCAAGGACTTAATTAATTAAACAGGAGTAATGCGCATCCATCCCGAGCTCATTTTACAGGCTGGGTGCTGCCAAATTTCTTAGAACCTTTTTATTTGACATCAGGGTATTGTGGGATCGCTTTGACTGAGGGGTGCAAAGAAAGGTCAGCCTTTTCAATTACAGAGGGCCACTTCCAATTTCAAGTGCTGCCCTTTGGCTTGAAGAATGCCCCAGCTACCTTCCAAAGTTGGTTTATAGGGTCCTGGCTGGTAAGGAGGTTTTTTATGCCACCTACTTAGACAACATTGCTGTGTACAGTTCCAGCTGGGAGGAATGCCTTCATCACCTCCAAGAGGTGCTTCAGGCCCTGCAACAGGCAGGCCTAACCATCAAGGCAAGTAAGAGCTAGATTGGGCATGGTTTTGTGGGATACTTGGGTCATCTGGTGGGTGGGGGCAAGGTGGAGCCCCTCCATGGCCAGGATTGAGACTATCATGGGCTGGCTACCACCTAAAACTGAGACAGTCAATCAATCAATCAACACTTTATTGTTTAAGTTAATTAAAACCATAACAATGTCATGAGGGATCAACAGTTTACAAACATATAAATGATTTAAAATATAAAAAAGAGCATGTTACTTATTTTATCCTAAAAGCTAGAGACAATATCCTTATCATGATTCTATATCGTAAAATTGTTGACGGAATCGCAGTTTCATCAGAATAAAAAAAAAAACGTTTAACATTTTAAAATTTCAATAGGGTTGCTAGACATTACTGGATTGGAAGTGTCTGATTCTGTCAGCCATTTGGTTTTTTCATAAAGTAATACAAATTTCATCATTTTACAGGTCAACTGAGGGTCTGTTGTACCGAGTCCTCTGATGATGGCCGATCTGCAAGTTTGAATGCCTCTGTCATTAAAAATCTTTTTAGGAGCAATATGCGGTTCGATTTTAAGATGGGGCAGACACAAATGAGGTGGATAAAATCTTGCCATGCTGCACCACATAAGCTACATGTTTTCCCGCCTTTATACTTCCATGCTGGTTGATCGGCCAAACTTGGTAATACCCCAAATCTAATCGCCATTAGCTTTCGTTTCAAGTGGGGCGAATATGTTGTACTGAGGTATTCCGCCGGTCGAAGTGATGTATAAGATTGGAGAACCATCCAAGCATGGGATCTTTTGGCTAAGGTGCGTTTATCTTCTAATGATGATTGTAGCTCAGCCGCTTTGTTTGTTATTCTACGGAAGACTTGGAAGGAGGGGTTCTGCGCCCAAAGTTCAGTTGTCTTGGTTTCCTTCAGTGCCATTTTCAGGAATTTGCCGGAACTTGAGCTTGGATCATCTTCCTGGGCACGCCACAGAACATCATTTAAGATATTGGATCGGTTCTGCCAGAGTTTGCACCAGGTTTTAATAGCGGCATATTTTCTCCCTATCTCCTGTTGGATAAGGCCGAATTCCAGTCGGACCTGGGCCGGGGATGCGTTCTGAGGTAGACTAAAGACTTTTTTATAGGTCTTTGTTTGCAGCTAGTCTAGGAGTTTTGCGTCCTTGCCGTTTAACACTATGCTTGCATAGGATACTGTAGGTAGTAGTTTCGCGGCCATCACTGCTATTAGTGGCTTAAAGGAAGGACTCTGTAGTTTTTTTGCAAGGGCACAGAATGCATAAATAAGGCCGTTTTCTTTTTTTTCCAGATATTGTTTCTGAAATATGGAAATTTAATCGATTATCTATATATACCCCCAAGTATTTATAAGTGCTAACTATTCCAAGGCTCGTTTCTCCCAGCTTGAATTGATACTGATGTCGCGGACAATTCGCGATTGACATAGTTTTTGTTTTTGTGATGTTAATTTCCAAGGCATTAGTCTTAGCAAACATTAATAACTCATTAAGTGCTCTCTGTAGGCCTATTCTAGTTAGACTAAGCAGGACTATGTCGTCTGCATACGAGAGATGCGTTATGGGCAGTGTAGTCAGGCGCGGAGGGTGTGTATTTGCCTGATCCAATCGTGGTGAGAGATCTGCCATAAATAGATTGAATAAATGGGGGCTAATACACAGCCTTGTTTTAATCCGATCTCTGTTTGTATCTTCCTGGACAATTTTGTGCCATTTGCTATTTTCACACGGACCCACGTGCATGTATACAGTTGTATTATGGGTCGTAATATTGTTTCCCGGGAGACCCAATTTCTGTAATTTACTCCATAACAGACCACGATTCACCCGGTCAAACGCAGCTTTGAAGTCTATGAAACATAGTTGTAATTTTCTTTGCAGGCGTTTGCACTTGTCCGCTATTGTGGCAAGGGCTAAGATATTTGTTGTGGTGCCACATCCTTTGTGAAACCCTGTTTGGTTGAATGGAATCAGCCCCTTTATGTTGGACCATTCTACCAAGTCCTCCAGGATTAATGATGCAAAATATTTTGCTTCAACATCAATTAGAGCGATTAGCCTATAGTTTGCCAGGTCCGACCTGTCACCTCCCTTGTAGATCGGGTTGATGATTGACCCTTTCCAGCTCGGGGGAAGGGCATTTGTTATACCAATTTCGTTATAAAGGCCTGTTAACAGTGTTGCCCAGTAATCGGGATCACTCCTGAAGATGGCCTGCGGGAAGCCGTTTGGGCCAGGAGCCCCATCATTGTGTCCCAGTTTTATTATTCTGGATATATCTTCTACTGTGTAGTGCTGACTTGCCAGGACTAGTGGTAGGGCTAGGATGATACTGAGATCCTGTGGTCCAGGGGAATTTTTCCCTAAGAGTTTAGGCTCCAGAGATTTAATGTTATTTTCTGTTTCACTTTTAGGGAAGGGTGTGTGGTCTTCAAATATTTTAATTAAATGTACTACCCAATCAGTCTCTGTTACAGAGGCATTATTTATTACTTCTTTTGATCTTGTTGTACCATTTACTAGTTCCCAGAAGAGCCTGTTATTTGTTTGTTTAGCACAAGAAAGTAGCTTTGTCCAGAATATCTCCTGTTGTGCTTTCTGGTCCTTCCAGATTTGCTTTTTATACTGTTTCCTGATATCCTTTATTTTCTCCCAGGCGTGATTTGGGACTTTCGGTGTCTTGTTTTTCCTCACCGCCTTTCTCAGTTCTTTTCTTACCAAATAGGACTTACTGGAAATATTTGTGATGGGGTTAAACCTCATTTTCTGTGCATAATTAATTTTATGTGCTTGAATTAATAATTTGTTGGTGAAGGTGAACCAATTCTCTACTGAGTTGTTGCCAGGAATGATCTTTGTTTCAATTATTTCTTTTGCTAGCAATATTAGTTCTGGCAGCGTTTCTGATGACCATTGAATACGTTTCAGATTGGTTGTGGTCAGTTGACCCATCTCAATGGGAGCTGGCCGATGTTTTGGATGGCTTGTTTCTAATTCAAGTACCTGATATGAATGGTCACTTCGGGTTGAATACTTGATAATATATTTCCCCACACAGGCAAGTAATGGAAGCGTTAGAATTGTATAGTCTAAAATTGACTGAGTGTGAACACCCTGATAAGTCCATCGCAGAGGCGTGTCATCTTCTGTTCTACCATTTAATACTCGCAAGCCGAGATGTTCCAAGGCTAAGACCAGCTTTTGCCCGTTCAAATCATGTCGTTTTGTTGTAGAGGATGATTGTAAGGGAACTGACCATAGCTCATTAGCCGCTGTTAATTGCTCATCTTCATCTGGTGTATAAATTAAGTATGAATTAAAATCGCCAGTTATTATTATCTCCCAGGCTGGGTTTTCAAATTTGATTGAAGTGATTATCGACAGCAGTTTTTCACACTGTGACTCTTTTTTTCTAGCATTCGGTTGCAAGTAGAGGTTAATTAATATGACTGTTGTTGTCTGGTTTTTGGGCCCTTGGTCCATTTTAATTACTTGTAGGTCTAGTGTCGTACTAGGTAACTGTTCAGTTTTAATATTTAGTGCCGTTAATATATATACTGCTAGGCCACCCTTTGGCCTTCCATATTTATGAGTTCTAGTTGCCGTTACATAGTGGAGTGTGTAATTGGCCACGTCCTTGCACTCCGTCAGCCATGTTTCTTGGAGTGCGATAATATCATAATACTTCCAGTAAGTCGGAACAGTGTTGTCCTGTAATTCTCTTTTTGCACCTGCAATATTCCAGGATAGGAGTTTTACGCTATTATAGTTGGTGCTTTTTCCCTTTGTGGCAAGTCATTCTGTTTTCTGGCCATTTAGAGCTGAGGCCATCCAGTTCCATTTATTGGTGTCTTGTTGTGGAGTTTGCCTGTCCATGATTTCTTCAGAATGGCTTGTTTTTCCCCTTGCATTTTGTAGTACTGAGTACACTGGGATGTTGTGTTCCTCTATATTAAGTTTCTTTGGTACATTTAGTAGAGGTGAGGGATAGCGTGGCTTTGTTGGTCTTGCCATTGTAATGCCCCACCCTTCAAACTCTTGTCTGGCATTCATTATTAAAGACGCTATTTCATCATTTTTCCAAGTCGATAGTGTTTTTTCCTTCCCACTGTTTTTTTCTTGAGAAATAAATTGAATTGACAATAGGTCTGTGGTGGTCAGATGCTTTAAAGTAGGAATTTCGGTTATAAGTCTCAATATATTCCCTCTATTGAGGAGGTCTTGTTGCCCCTGAGAGATCTAGTGGGGAGTTAATATGATCTGCTTATTCCAAGTGTTTTCTTGATTTTTGTCCGGTGTTATTACTGTCGGGGCTGAGTGTTGTAATACCTCTCTGTAATTGATTCCAGCTCTATCACCTATTTGCATATTGATTTTGATTGTGAACTTTTCCTTTGGTGCATCTTCTTTTGGAGGGCTTCTTTGCTCCATCTCAGGGCTGCCCTTTGTTTGCACTAGATTATTCATAATTTCAAATTGTCGCTTCACAAGAGTCGGCTCCGATGCGCATTTTATTTGCTTCTGTCTTCCTTTGTTTTCTGTGCTGGTGTCATCTCGGGTTGTACTGACAACTTCCTGCGTAACTTGGTTTACAATTATTCTGTCTTTATGTTCTTCCCGACTTATACGTCGGGTTTTCTGATTTGTTCCAGATTTGTGTTTGTGTTGCAGCTGAAGCTTTCTTATTTTTACTTCCAGTGGTTTGCTGTCAATAGATGCTGTTTGTATTTGTGTTTGGTTTGTCTGAATCATATCGATTGATTTGTCTGTTTGTAGACTGTGACTTAATGAGGTTGACGAGGTGTGGTGTCCTTGTTTTTGCTCTTCCTCTACTATAATCCTCTGTTCAGAATGCGTACTTGGCGTTTCTAGACTTGTTTGTAGTTTTTTTGTTTCGAAGATATGAAACCATTTCCTACTGGTATTAGTATCTTTTGTTGTATTCTGATTGTTCTTTCTAGATTTCCTTGCTCGTTTCCTCTGTCTCTTGGTTTGCAAGCATGTTTCTGTATTGCCTTGGCCATCTAGTAAGGCCGGAAGCGGATTTACTTGGCCCATATCTTTATCTACCATCCTTGTCCCTTCACTAATGTTCTTTGGTCGGTCGGTTGTGAGCAGTACCTTTGGTGGTTCTTTCCCGTGATCACTGATGTTATTTTTGAGACCTGTCCCTCTATTCGTGGTCATTGACGAATCTGATGTAATCAATACATTTGATTGACAAACAAAGGAAGTTTGTTGGTTTGACTTTGGTGACTTGCTTGTAAGATTTGTACTTTTTGTCCGACAATCGCCAGTCTTTTGCCTTTCCTTTAAGATGCTTGTTAGGATTGCTGGTACATTACTTAGCTTATCGATTATTGGACCACATGCACAATCTTTGCCTGCTACTGTGTTTGTTTCTCGCTCCTTGATTATCAAGTCCACTAATGTTTCCAATTTCGTATTGATTCCTACGATATATGAGGCTATTATATTCATCAGGTCAATCTGTGTTTAACTTATCCGATTGCATATTAAGTACTGTTATTGTGGTTTCTAGCACTTTTAACAGCGATGTATATGCTGACTGATGGATCCCCTCTTTTATTTCCGGTGCGGACCCTCCTCCGCTTCTATCTCGTTCCTTTGCTTTATCTGCTGTTATTATATTTTTCTGGGAAAGACTTGTGTCGGTGGAGCTAGTTTGCAACTGTGGTGTCGGATCTTGATCTTTTCTCTTCACATTATAACTCATTTTGCTCTGAGTTTGAATGGGCTGTTCCAGTGTACTTGATATTTCAATTATTGGTTGCGAGTGTTCTATTTCTTTTTCGCTTGTTTCTTTACTCTTTTCGTTCTCCGATTGGTTAAGAGTTTTAGCTTCCAACGCCTGCAGAAGGTCAGTATTGCTTGATAGTGATATTGAACGCAGCCATGAGCTATTATGCTGGGTATTTGGAGATTGAAGATTATCTGATGTTTCCAAATGTATTTCTTCTGACATTTGTTTAAATGAACCTAGATTTAATACTGATTTTGGTGTTGAGTGTGGATAGTCAGAGGCATGGACTTTTGCCTGTATCACTAACCGGCTGCTGTTTGGTTGATCGTCCGCAGTGGCATTTTCTTTAGTTTCGCTAACCTTCTGTGTGCTATTATTCTCCATACTATTAGACTTTGTTCTTAAATGACTTTTTTGTGGTGTCAAGGGGTTCGGAAGACCCTCCAGTTGTCCTGTTTCTGAAAACATGGCTGTCGTTGGATCTTTTAGAAACATGAACTTCTTATTAGGGGTCAATTTTCCAAATATAGAATACTGTAAAGGAATTAGTAGGCTTGTCTTTTCTTGAACTGATTTTCTGGGTGATTCATCTATCTCCTTGGATTTCTTGGAACCTTGTTTTGCTGTTTTTTGTGCCAGTTGCTTTCTGGGTCTCCCTGACCTCATTTTTACCTTTTGTTGCTGTTTGTTTTTCTTCTTTATGCCCAATATTAGGCTGTATGGGGCGATTACGATAGTTGTTTTCCTCCCTGAAGGTACAGGTTGTTTATCGGAAATTTTAACCCAAATTTGGAACTACCTGCTTTTTTATTTTTATTTTTTGACGCCACTTCGGCAACCAAATCCGGGCAAGCCTGCCAGACTCCTGTCCTTAGTTGTGCTCTTTGGGTTCTTTACTCTTTACTCTTTGCACTGTCTCCAAAAGGGGGGGTGTGGCCTGTTTAGTTGTACTGGCCACCTTCTTTTTTTCGGGGCCTCCGTGTACTGCTAAGCAATACACTCCCCCACACTCCCCGTACAGTGGTTTGACGGCACCTGCACAGCTCTACCCCTCAGAAACCACTGCCACCGGTATTGCGTGCTGTCGGCTAAAGGCTGTGTGCTGTAGGGTGTGGGCTGTGGGCAACTGGCTTTCAACTGGGAACTAAGAACTGGGAACTGGGAGACACAACTCCAGGTCCAACTCCGACTCCAGCTCCAGCCCAGGAGGGTTAGGAGGGTCACGGCCGCTTCTACCGCAACTCGCTCAGCCCCCCTGCCGCCTGCTCATGGAAGCTGGGGGGCCAAGTGTCGACAATATCCGCGCCGGGAGCTGTGAGGCTTGAGACGTCCTTCTCAGCGCAAAAACACGGGGCTCAAAATAAAATGTTTCCCCTTCCCATCCACCGTGCCCTTCCCTTCCTTCATTAGGGGGGAGGGGGGGAACTTCCTATGCCACTCACCGCTGGCCACGAGTCCCAGGCTGCAAGCACAGCTATCAGCAATCAGCTATCAGCGGGCTATCAGGAAGCTGCAAGGATAAGCCAGCCGCTGACCGCCACCCGCCAAATCCCTCCGAGCGCGGTTGCTTTTCACTCGCTCTCGCTCTCCACTTCACTGAACATTTCGCTCGACCCCACTTACGAGTGGCAGGCTTGCAGGGGGAGCAAAAAAGGGAAACAAAAGCCGTAAACTGGCTCCTCAGTTTAGCAGTTTAGCAGCGTTTGGCAGAGGTTTTCTTAGAGCGGCCGCTCTCGGCGTTATCTCTGCATTATCGGCGGCTTACTGCTCCTCGCACACAGTCAGCTGAGCGCAAAAGCAGGACTGGACTGCAGTCAGGACAATCATTACAGAAGAGAACCAATAGAATATAGATCTGTGCAATCCTTGTCTGCAATTCCAGGTGTCTTATAGGTGGCGGGGATGAAGGAGTCAGGGGCTCCAGGGCAGGCACACATTTAAAAACCCCACGGTCCGGTTCCTTCCCCTCTCCAGATTGACCCTTGTTCTCCTCCTCCAGACCTGTGTTGGATTTCCTGTTCTCTTCAAGGTACCACTGCTTCGCCGCCTCGCCCCACTGGACTCTACGCTCTTCTGCCGCACCAAGTGCTTATATCGGCCTTCCGTGTAAACTGAGACAGAGGTGAGAGTCTTCCTGGGCCTCACAGGGTACTACCAAAAAATCGTTCAGGGATCTGGCACCCTTGTTGCCCCTTAACAGAGCTGACGTCTAAGAAGCAGCCCAGATTGGTGATCTGGACAGAGGCTTGGCAGTAAGCCTTTTATACCCTCAAATAATTCATGTGTACAGCACCTGTACTCAAGGCACCTGATTTCTCCAAATAATTCATAGTGTAGACGGATGCTTCTGAGCTTGACAAAGGGGGCGGTCTTAGCACAGTTTAATGAAGAGGGCCTAGACAGACCTGTAGCCTTCAGTAGCAGGAGGCTACTTACACGGGAACAGAGGTGAAGTGCGATTGAGAGAGAAGCTTTTGCTCTGGTCTGAGCACAGAAGAAGTTGAGACCATACCTGTTTGGGACTCATTCATCCTGTTTCAGACAGACCTCAGGCCCCTCAGATGGCTCATGAGGATGAGGAGTGAACATTTCAAAGTGCTGAGATGGTTCATCTCCCTACATGCAATGCACTTTACGGTGGATCACGCCAATGCTGATGGTCTCTCCAGGTTTTTCCGCCTTAGTGAAGAGAGAACTTACAAGGGGTTGGGTAGCTCTCCCCACTTTTAGCTGAAGGGGACACATGTTAGACTTGACAGCCTAAGGGTGGTCTTCCCTCTCACATTTTTCCTTCATCCTCCACTTGTTCTGACCTCGTTTTTACTGGCCTATGACTCTGAGCACCTTACCACTGTTAACAAGTGCTAAAGTGCATGTACTCTCTCCCTTAAACATGGTAGTTTTGTTACATACCTAATTGGCATTTTTAATTTACTTGTAATTTTCTAGTAAAGTGCACTACATGTGCCCAGGGCCTGTAAATGAAATGCTACTAGTAGGCCTGCAGCACTTATTCTGCTACCTACTTAAGTAGCCCTCTGGCCATGGCTCAAGCATGCCATCGCAGAGCCTGTGTGTGAAGTTTACACTGCTATTTCGACCTGGTAAGATAAACCTCTTGCCAAGCATAAAACCTTCCCTTTTTCTACATATGTCACCCCTAATGTAGGCCCTAGACAACCAATAGGGCATTGTGCAATGTATTTAAATGGCAGGCCATGTACTTTTAAGCTTTACATGTCCTGGTAGTATAAAACTCACAAATTCTTTTGTCACTACTTCAAGGCTATCACTCCAAGTGGATAACATTAGGATTACCTTATTGCATCTTATAAGTGTAATTCTCCATTGTGAAGAGATGGACTTTTCAAGTTTGGTGTCTTTGGAATTACAATTTAAAATCCAAACTTATGGTGAAGTCAGATTTGAATTTGCAATTCTGAAAATGGCACTTTTAGAAAGTTAGAATTTTCTTACTTTAGTAATTTGGTGCTTGCTGCCTTTCTCAGATCACATGTCTGGGGTGGATGTCTGTTGGGCGTTGTGTATTTTCCCTAGACATCCACACACAATGGGAGTTTAGGTGTGACTTGTTGGGCTACCCTGGCAGGAAGGGAGGGAGGAGCTGGGCCCAGCCTCACTTACACCGGAATAAGCTGTGCACTGTCCCTACACCAAGGGGGGGGCAAGGGCAGGAAGGGAGGGCCTCTGTGCACTTCAAAGGCATGTCTTTGAAGTCTCCCCCACTTCAGAAGCACAACTGGGTATAAGTACTGGAACTCTGACACCTTCACTTCAGTACACTTCTGGACCTGTAAAGACTATGCCAGGAAGAAGGACTGCTGTGCTGCTGGACTGCTGCTTTTAAAAACGTCTCTCCCATGTAGCCAACGTGTTTTGTCCCCTAACAGAGACCTCTTAAGGGCTTTAGGTAATGACAGCACATGTCAGCCAAAGACCCAGAGAGACTCACAGCATAGCTAGCATTGTTTGTGATGTTTTATGACTTCTCCAAGGTGTCAGGGCTCCTGTTTAATTTATATCTGGTAATGGTAATATTAGGACACCTTATATTTGTATGTCCTAATCCCATGCTTCCATCTACTGGGCTGTTCTCAGCATAAAGTCATCTGAACCAGTTTACCCTGTTAGCTGACATGTGGTGAAATGTGTCATGAAACAAATTCATTCTTTGAATTGAGAGTGAAGTTTTTAAAAGAATAAGAAGATGTGAATAAAGGAAACCTTTAGACAAATCTTGATGAAGTCTGTGCACTATTTAACTTAGTCGCTTCTATAACATTCGCTTATTTGATATGATAGATGGTCGATGCTGATCATTGTTTTGCAAATTGTTCTATGGAGCAGTGCTCCTGTGTGGAAGATTAGGATAATGATCTTCTAGATTGATGCACCACCTTAATTTGGACTAATAATGTTTCACTAAAAGCGATAGATGCAAATTTGTTGCTATAGCTTCATCTTTGTAAATTATTTGTTGGAATCCTGTCTTGCTGTGCTGACCTGCTGCCTGATTCACTCTTGCTTAGATGAGAAGACTGGACCTGCAACATATGAACCCAGAGTGACTCCAAGGGCTGGCTGACTGGCTGCCTGCTCTGAAGTCTCAGGGATACAAAAGACTTCCAACCAACCTACGTTTGCCATCTGTGAGTTTGCCCTCCCAAGTGGTGCCATCCCAGTCCTGGACCCCTGGAATTAGGCCTAAGATGTATCTCCAGTGGAACCAATGCATCCTCGTTTGAGCAGCGCATCTTCGAGCAGAACCTACGCATCGCCGTTATTGCATGGATTGGACCCATCGCAAAAGACTTGCATCACTGCAGCCTCACACATTTGGGACCAACGCATTGCTTTTGGAACTGCCTCTGTGTGACACTCTACTCGAAACAAGCTACTCGCATTCCTCATTGACAGCAGCCTCGGCGACGGATCTCAGCATTGCAGACTCATCGCTCATAGAAACTGACATGTGACCTCCACTGCACCTTGCATCCTCAACAGCAGACTTCGCATCGTAAACCCTGTCAACAGTTTATTTGACATCTACACATCAGGACCTTGCACAACAGCCTAGTCGCAGCTCGGAACCAACGTATCTGCTCAGCTACGCAACGCATCTTCAATGTGGAGCCACGCATGCACTCCACAACCAGATGTGAGGTTCTCTGGTTTAGCTGGCCTATATGGGTCCCTGTATCTGGCCCGCGCTCCATCGTTGTTGGCTTGAACTATTCATTTTGTACTGGTCCGGCAGAAACAGATATCCTGAGTAGAGCTTTCTGCTTCTAGATGCTATTTTTGCCTAAAACTTTGAAATTTAGCATCTCAGTTCTACTTATTGGATATTTGTCATGTTGGTCTTGTTTAATTTATTAAAGTCAGAACTATTTTCCTGACTTATCTTTTTGTGTGATGTTTTCACTATTTTACTGTTTGAAGTGTTGCACACAAACTTTACACGCTGCCTCTCAGTTAAGTCTGACTGCTCTGTGCCAACTACCAGAGTGTGAGCAAAAGTTAAATTAGGGTTGCCTGACACTTACCCTGACTAGGAATGTATTTACGTTTTGACTAGGGTTTCGACCTCAGTCAACCAACAACCTCATGTTTAACAGATTTTTATTGTGTTGTGGGTTTGATTGTTTTGGTACTTCTAAATGCTTTACACATTTTCTTTAGTTTAGCCTGTCTGCTCTGTGCCATATCAATCAGGGGTTGAGTTCAGGTTTAAATGACTAAAACCTTTCCTGGACCTAACAAGAATGGTAATCTTATTACTTGAGGTGGACTACCATCCACCCCAACTATTAATCTACTTTCTTACAGAGGTAAAATATGTATTCATTTTGCTCATTACCAGATTCTCGATCGTTCTATGACAAAAACTGGCAGTTCTGAAAACCTGGCAACATAACATGCTAGATATATTTTACCACACTGCTGTGTTCTCACTATTGTTCCATTTTCCCATGGCTTTTGACCCATGTAGAATTGTGCTTCTTCATTCACATAGTTTTAAAACGTCTCTATTGTCATAGTCATTGAAAGTTTCTGTCTTCTCCATCTACCATGGCTTTCACAATACTGTAGCTGTCAGTGGAAATAAATCAATTGCTGAGACCTGTGTGTTGAAGCCATTCATGAAATTTGATATTGCATTTTTCCAGGATATTGGCAGCTGTGCGTGCTTTCTCCAAGGAGAGCATTGGAACTGTTGCATGCCAATGAATGCCTCAAAAAGTATTTGTAATGTTGGAGCTCCCAGCAATCCTTTGCTAAATCGCCTAAATGAGACTTGGGCCAAGATTTACGAAGGTTTTGCATTGGGTTTGCATTACTTTTTTAGTGCAAATCTGTTTCAAAACCATTTTGGGGATTTGCAAGCCAAAGGAAATTGGTATATTTGTTGGTTTGTTAGGAAAAGTAACGCACATCAGTGTGAAGCGCTGCGTTGCGCAACTTAGCGCCAAGGCTTCATTACATGGGTGGGGCATGGGTGTTTCATTGCATTTAACCATGGGGCTGATTACGATGGCCAGCGGACTTGAGTCCGTCCGCCATCGATGACGGGACTGGGACAGCCCGCCTGTAAGGGGGCGGTCCCGCACTCCCGATCACGATGTGACTGCCACCATGGCAGTCGCATCCAGCCCGTTTAACTTTGCGGTGGGTGCTGCTGGCTGCAGCACCCTCCGCACTGCTAAACAACCATGTTGTGTGTTTCCCTGCACTACGTGGCAGGCACCATGCTGTGCCTGCCACCTGGTGCAGGGAAATGTAGGGGGTGCCATGGGTACCCCCCAGTGCACACCACCTCGCCCCAACACAAGGGTGGCCTGAAACGGGCCCCCGAATCCAATCCCCGCCAGCCTTTCCATGGCGGTTTCACCGCCATGGAAAGGCTGGCTTTCAGCAGCATCAGAATTTGGCGGACGGTGCCTGCTAGGCACCGCCACCATTTTACGTATGCTGGCCGGGTCCGCCAGGCAATCGGAACAATTGCCTGTGGCGTACCTGTGGCGAGTGGACTTTGCGTCCACCAGCACACCGCCCGCCATCATAATATGGCGGGCGGAAAAATGATTGGCGATGGCGGTGAAACCGCCACTGGCAGCCTGCTGGTGGCCGTTTCACCGCCATCGTAATCAGCCCCCATGCTTTTTGACATAAAATCCTATCTATTAACATTAGTATACAGGGGTTTGCACCAAAAAAGCCAGAAAGCAGGCATTAAAAGAAGAAATGTTTTCATTTCTCTTTTCTTTTTCTGACTTTGCATGTGTGCTGCACGTACATCACACATACAAAGTAGGAAAAGTTTTAAAACTGGTTTAAGCATAGTATTTAGTACTAGGGGGAAACCTTCCAGTACAAAACCTATGCTAGACTCATGCACACACCTTTGCACTATGGTGCAAACACCTTTGCACTATGGTGCAAAGGTGTGTGTGTGGCGCTCGGCAACAAATTTGTGCGTGGGAGCTAGGGAGAGGGGAGGAGAGTGCCATATCTTCGTAGATATGAGTCTCTTCTGCTCTCTCACGCACGTACTGGGCTGCATGACACCATTGTAAATCTGGGCCTAGGTCTGTTGACTGACATTGTGTAGTGAGATGGATAGCCTGTACAGTGCTAGAAGTGTGCGGAATTTGAGAAATTTACTTTTGTATTATTGCATAAAATTACAGCAAGATTACAAAAAAATTATGTGTAATTACACAAAATACACATCTTTCCTTTGGCGCTATATTTTATTGCAAAATATGTCCTACCATAATTTTTGGACATGACGAGGTATTTAATGCCAAAAGATTAGTACAAAAAAACAAAAGCACTGATAGCAGTCACTCGCATTCTGTTGATCCTGTTAATTTGCAGGATATGTTTACCGTGAATGTCACATTTGCTGTAAGCTTTTACAGCAGATGGCAAGTCATTTTGTGAAGTGGCCTAATGGCGTAATTTTGAGAGTTTAGTGTAACAAGTGTAACATGAAATTCCAGAAATTTCGCAAATTAATACTGCATAATTTTAATTTCACCCAGGTCTTCACAGCGCTCTTCTTCTTTGTGTCAGTGACCAATGTCAGCACTTTGTCATGTTACTGTGATACAGCAACAGTTGAAACATATGTCTGGCTTGGAACATTCCATTTTGGATTCAGGGCCTCCATAAATTTCAGAAACCCTTCTCCATCCACCAAAACAAAGGCAGGAGGTTAAGTGCTAAGATTTTGGCCAGTTTTCCATTTTACAAATGGATCAACTGATTGTTTTGGCGGTACAGTGCCTTCTTGTTGAACATAACCTTGAAAGTAAGTTGTGGTATTTGTATTGTTGAGACAATTTCAAGTCAACTGATCACCATGGCTTTAGGCTGCTTGGGCTCTTCGGGGTGACAGTTGAATTATTGTATTCCTTCTACCAAACTAAGGGTACTACCACGAATACACACTACGAGCGACAGCGCTGCTTCTATTGACTTCTTCATCATCAATACCTCCTTCTATATCTTCATGTTGTTCTCCCTCAGTTGTTGCCATGATATCTTTTTTAGTTGGTGATCCATTAGGAATTGACACCAGTACCATAATGTCCTTCTGGCTTCCCACAATGCACTGGACTGCGACCAAATGTGCAGTCTGCAACATGGTCCACAGTGTCTCTGCAAGTTCACACTTTGCTTCACACTGGCACTGGGAAGAAGAATGATTTTTGAAAAACATAATTTCTCCAAACCCAGAATTTTAGTATTAAACAAGAATACATGTGAATGGATGTCACGAAATGAAACATTTTGCAAATGTTTAATTGTAAAGTTTTCCTTTGAACCTCAAGGGGTTACACAGGAAAATAGCTTGTACCTTCGGACTCCCTAATTGCACTTGTGGCAAGCCCATTCTTTTAAGCTTAGTAGAGGTTAACTTGCATTTCATTTTTGAGATAATGAAGAACAGTACAGTCCAAACAATAAGCTGGGATCCTTGCCAGGGCCAATTTTTTAAGAACCGACTACAACAGAGACTACAAATCAGTGTTGACTTAGCAATTCAGACTTTCACTGTTGTCTGCTAGCACCAGCCCCAGCCCTGGAATTACTTGTTGGGCACTCTAACACTGCCAGACGGTCAAGCTTGAAAGAGCCAGTGTGTGAGGGTGGTTTTTGGTTCCTTCACAACCCACCACCCAAAAAAACAACTACCCACACATTGGCCCTTTCAGGCTGCTATATTTGGCAGTGCCTGAGTGCCCAACAGGCCAGACCCAAAACATCTCCTCTATATGAAGACTCTTACTTGTTCAGGACAAGTCCTGATAGACAGTAACAGGCCAGTTTTCAGATAGATGCAAACACCGGACACAAAACCCTCCCTAGCTTAAATTATTGCTGTGCAGGGCTGCATCGGCTTCAAACATATTTGTAAGAGAATGGGAAATAATGGGCCTCCGTTCAGCTGCTTACCAGGAGGGAAATATCCCCTCGGAGGAGAAACTGCAGTTTCTCAATGGGCATTAGTGTAAAGACATCGTATGGTTTAATCTTTTACAATTCTTTTCATTTCACCCCTTTAATAAAACGGCTGAGGTTTTGTTTTTCTTTAAATTTCGTACAACTATTTTTATTCATTTGGATCATACCTTTTTTTTCTAATTTCACATATTCTCCGAATCAAGGGGCATATTTACAAGGGCTTTATCTCCGCTTTTTTGGCTTTTAAAGCCAAAAAAGCGGAGATAAAACTATCGCCCTATTAACAAGAGGGTGCTAACATGCATTAAGCGCATGTTAGCACCCTTTCCAACATACCTCCCTTTGCATCTCTAATGAGATGCAAAGTGGCGTCACTGGGCAGTACAACCTTGTAAATATCGCTGATGTGCACATCGCGATATTTACAAGGCTGCCAACTCATTTTAGCAGACGTTAGTTTTGGGCGAAAACCGCTGTTTTGCGTCGAAAACTAACGTCTGCAAAATGCAGACTTAGGTATACCTAATATAGGGGTGGATTATGCTGATACGACCACAGGGTCGTATCAGCAAGGTTATCGCCGTTTTGCGAACATCGCTGGAAAACCAGCGATGTTCCCTACAAACGGCGATTTCTGCTATCGCTGGTAATTATATCGCCCTGGAAATGCGTTGTAAATAACGCGCTAACAGGGCGATATAATCCAGCGATAGACGGCGATAAATAGAAAAGCGCTAAGCACGCTTTGCGTTTATTTATCGCCGTCCTTGTAAATATGCCCCCAAGTTTTTAATGGTTTCTATAAAGCCCGATCGGTGCCTCCGGCCGGCCCATTGCATTCAATGTGTGCGGGTACGCGTTGTACCCCTGTGCGCGTTGAACTGCAATGGACCGATCGGTGCCTCCGGCCGGCCCATTGCTTTCAATGTGTGCGGAGTACGCGTTGTACCCCAGTGCGCGTTGAACTGCAATGGACTCGATCGGTGCCTCCGGCCGGCCCATTGCATTCAGTGTGTGCGGGTACGCGTTGTACCCCTGTGCGCGTTGAACTGCAATGGACTCGATCGGTGCCTCCGGCCGGCCCATTGCTTTCAATGTGTGCGGGT